>JANIHZ010000170.1:114328-132559 GCA_027478365.1 Erythroxylum rufum | reverse complement strand
TTGAACATTCAGACTTCAAATCTGATCCAATTTCAGCTCCTAAGCCTCCTCTTGAAAGCTCATGTCCATGCAAGTCATGTCCTAGGCTTCCTTGAGGCGGATCACACCATGTATGCTTCTCTTCTTATCTTTCACATGCCCATGGTTCTCCATTACCTAAATTAAAGGACGAATAGGAACCTCAAGATATAAGATTAATCTCCTTGAATAGTAGGGTTATACATATTTATTTTTATGCATTAGGAAGAAATGAATTCAATAAGGTCTCTATATGTGAAACAACTTATGAAATTATGCGTACATTTAAAGTCACACATGAGGGAACCAATTAATTAAAAAAGAGCGAAGTAAGCATGCCAATGCATTAATATGAATTGTTTCAAATGAAGTATGATTAAAGTATATCTAGCATGTATACTAGATTTATTGATAATATTAATACTTTCAAAGGTTTTGGAATGACCAATACTAATGATGAAATGGTAAGAAATTTTCTTGGGTCACTTTGATAAAATCTTATCTTAATATATTATTTGATATTATCTCCTTTTTTAAGATTTATTTTGGTGTTTAAATATGAAAATTTATGTTTGTTTTGTTTTAAGGGATAAAAATTAAGGATTGCATCAAATTAGGACATTATTAATGACAATCATGTTAGAGCAGTGCTCTAAAGGCAATCACCTTTAACACTTTTGTACAAACTTTTCTTGATTAATAAAGCAAAGGCATTTTTCGTTAATTTTTTATTCATTTATTTATGAATGATGTCCATCTTAAATCGAATTAATGAAGTCCATGATGCAAAACATAGTATAAAGGAAATCATAATGAGATCATGATAATTAGATTCCTATTATGTGCAATTATGTTAGTATCTAAATTATCCATAGTCATAGGATTAATAAGACAGGACATTGTTAATCCTAATAGACTAGCACATGTTATACTCGTTGATTTGATCAAGTAGTGGATCTCATAAACTGTAAGCATGCGATGTTAAGAGTTAACATATGGATGCTTACTAAGAGTAATAAGTACATTAGATGACGCACTATGAGATTATTATATGGATGATCTATCAAATGTCAGTGATTATTCTCATCATAGCAATGATGCAAATATCCTTAAACTTGAGGTGCTCAAGTATATCCTAGATATTGATCCTGTACTTTGACACCATTCCTTATTGCCTTAAGAAGAAGTCGCTCATAGAGTGGTGATTGGATACAACTATTGATATTCGAAGGTAATTGGATAGTTAATAAAGGATTCACCACTCCTGATAGAAGGAGATGATACCCATGGCCTCTTGTCAGGATCATTACTCGGAGTCTCTAGCCAGAGTAGTTATACATCATGAAGAGAGTCTTTAATGACACATAGAGTAATAACATCCCTAGGATAAGAACTAATATTATTTGGATTAGATGTGACATAGTCAGTCTAATGAGAGTTGACACATAACCCATACTCTGAACCAAGTAGGGTATAGGATGATGAAGGGACAAATTGCACGTTAATTGTCTATGTAAAGATTTGTAAGTCAGATAATTAACTATTGAAGAGTTCGTGTGTTAATTCACTTAAGTTCCGATAAATTGGCGTCATGAACTCTTCATAATTTGCTTGGATTAAGAGTTAATCCAAGTGGCATGAAACCATTCATGGTATGCTTAGATTAAGAGTTAATTCAAGTGTCCAAAATAACCACGAACTTAAGGGTCATATGCATAAAAGCTCGGATGAAATACAAAATGTGCATGGCTGTCATTTTAACCACTTTATGATAGGTCATACATAAGTGAGTTCTTCACTTATGTACACACAAATTAAGCCAAAAACACACACAATTGAGAGGCAAAGGGTCTATAAGAGTTCTGGAGGTTGAGAGGAATGATCTTGAGGATTGTTTATGCAATTTTATGCAATTGTTACATGAGTTTAATTGCATGTAACTTGTTTATAATCTAACTCTCAATTGAGCATCTACTTAAATTCATCTTGTTTGGTGCTCTAATCATCCTTACACACTAACTTTTCTTCATCTTTGCATGTTGGGCCTTGTTTTCGGAGCCCAACAATCCGGAGTCATAAAGCGTGAGGGGGTTTCCTTGTAGGGTTATTTCAATGAACCCTCACTTCCTTTCCATCAATATTTTTGAATTTAATACCAAAGGCTACCAATTTTTTTTGGAAAGGAATAAGAAATGTGTTAGGAATCTATCGCTTTAAGAATCACTTCATTCGGAGGCTGGGCTATGAAGTTATGGCCAAAAGAATCCAACATGTTTATGTCCTTAATCATATGGTACCTATCAAGGGGCAATTGCCTTAACTTTCACTATAGATGTCAGATTGATGTCGTTTTTGGACAGTTTGAAAGAGGACTTCTAGATTTAAACTTTCATGAAGAACTCAAAGCAAGATTTTACCTATAAAAAGGTCAAATCATGATTTACTATAGCTATCCCTGAATGTCCGTTAAATGGACATACATGTCCGTTTAACGGACATAGACGGGCCTGGGAGTGCTTTCTAAACCTGAGAAGGTCCGTTTAACAGACATGAATTGGGCTGGGGGTCTTTTTAGACCCAAGAAGGTCTGTTTAATGGACCTAATGTCCGTCTAACAGACATAAGGGATTCCCAAACCCCTCCAAAGCCTCTCTAACACTTCCAATATCTATTCCAAAATCATCTTTCACTCATAACCTCCCCAAATTCACCCCTTCTAGTGCAATATCACATAACCATTTAACTACTAAATACATCTCATTAACTCTTGAATCTCAACTCAAAAAATTCATCATATACAATCTATCCAACTCTAACTTGCTATTCTAATATTAGCAACAATTGGCAATCTCAACAAAGAAGAATATGCACATCCATCATACTCAACCTTTAAAAGTAACATAGTCATACAAAAAGGAACTTTGCAAGTTCTCATTCTCATTTATAAACAAAATCAATGCTTGAATAAGCTTTAATTACATATCAATATGCACATCAAACTTAATACGAAATACAAAAGGATGCTCATGTTTGATATGCTTATAAAGCTATCCAAGTTAGTCACTAACTTAGTACAAAATATTTCTAGCTATCTTGGAGTTTCCGAATGCCTTGCAAGGATCGCTAATCTTCTCGTTCTGCACCTGAGGAGTGGGAAAAATATTGGTTTGAGCTACACAGCTCAGTGGCTAATATATTTATAGTCATTAGCGATGAGCCACCCAATCAAACATATATGCATCTATTCATATAATCCTACTCAACTTATCTTGATCCAACAATGTAAGTTCGACATTCACAACTCATAGTTCAATACATCATCATATAAAACATATTGGATGTAATTTAACATCAAAGCATAACACTTAAATTGCATCATAACTTAACATATCAAAATGAAAATGTACAATCAAATGGCTCGAGAGTTTCGTGGAACAAAACAGAGAAACCAAAGTTTACTCCGTGAACGAAACGAGTTCACTTTTCGAATCTCATGGGCCACAAGCGGGCAGCCGGGAGAAGGCTTTATGTCGACGTGCACTTGATTACAAAACGGTTCCTCTCTCGTCTAAACATAATCAAATCTCATGGTCAATTCAATCAATCACAAATTCATATTCTCATGTTTTTTCTTCTTTCCATTTAATCAAAATGTCGTGATACAATTCCAAGGCATAGCATTATCATACTCACAATTCAACTTTATCAAATGTCATACATCATATTGCAATGTCTACACCACAACATCTTAAAGCAAGTCATTTTAGCACACAATACACACACAAGGCATTTTGCTCATTACACAATATCTATAAATAAATTATTCACCTTATAACTCTTGAAAATCCAAACTCTATTTGGCCCTTCCCCTCGCTCTTGGGTAGGATTTTCTTAATTTCCTAAAACAAACTAATTTCTCATTAAATTCCAATTCAATAATACCCCTAAAACTTCAACATCACAACAAATGAAATAATTGCTAAATTGGGTTTAGCATTAAATTACCCATGGTCTATCTAGGTTAGAAAATCCAAAACCTAGCTTAGAAACCCTAAAAATCAAATGGGTCTCTCAATCATCTTCTTCCAATCCAACACCCATTCTCTACACAAAACACTTTCTTTCTCTAACTCTCTCTCTAACAAAGCAAGAAGAAGAAGATAAACTTACCTTAATAAGATGATTTCTCTTCTTTTTCTTCTTCCTTCCAAGCTTCTCACGATTTTCTCTTTGTTCTCTCTATTTCATGTTTTTTTTTCTCTCCTCTTCTCACTCCCACGATTCTCTTCTTTCCTTCTTAATTTTCAAGACAACTTATATGGGCTTTCTTCCCATTTTACCCTCCATTAGTTAGTCTCTTCCAAGTTTGCCCCTTCTTTCATTTAATCTAAGTCTACTAACTCTCTTAACCCACTAAACTCCATATTAATTCCAACTTATTTCTAACACTTCATTCTAATTTCTAATTTCTATTCATACTTGCTAATTTAATGACCCAATTCTAAAAATAAATAAATAGACAAGTAAATCATAAGCAAATAATTAAACAAATAAATTGGTATAATTGGAAAAATTTCGGGATCCAACATTGCATGTTCTTCACTAACTGTTGAAGGTGTTTAGAGTTTGCTATGACCCAAGCAAGTAGAAGATTCAAGAAAGGAGGAGCGTTTGCATGGTACATATGCTATAATTTCATGTTCTTACATTATATTTTATACATACAAATGGATTTTGGATTTTCTGGGGATGTTATCACATTGGAATTTTAATTCCAATGTTTTCGCTGAATAGCCATGCATGATATGCATAGACCCATGGCTCCCCAATAAATCACAAATTTTGAATGAAGAGAAGAGATTGTTGTGGTGGATAAGATTGATCACTTAAAGAGTTGGAGTTTAACTAGAAAACTTCTTTCTATCCTTATCACTTAGGAATTTGAATTTAGATAGACATCTTTGCAAGGTAGAATTAGATTAGGATTAGATCAGGAAAACCCTATAAAAGGGATGTTTTTCACAACAGAAAGAACATTTTTCTTCTTACTTTTCTCTCAATTCTTTATTTTTCTTTTATTTTTGTTATTGGAGCTAAAGTCATGTATGACTAAATTCAATTTTCATAACTCAAGGGGATTTGATATTCTAGTTATAACCTTGTGAGGTTTTGTGTTCTTAACTTTTATTCATATTTTAATTCAAGTATTTCTTATTTTGAGTTCTTATATTTCATGAATGATTAATATTGATTAGTCTAACAATTTAATTTAATATTGATTATTTTATCACTATCATGAATTCAATGAACCATAATTTCCATGATATAAGTAGCAAAAAGGTTATTTATGAAATTTCATATTTAACTTATGATAAACAAGATAACTTAGTTAAATAATTGTAGCTATCTCGATTATTTAATTTAACATTTAGTAGTTTTCATTAAGCTTATTGCCATCTTTTATTTAATATGGAATGCTATCACACTTAATCAATGGATGGTAAGTTTTGATTTGGATGCTAAGTTTGAACTAATTAATTTAGAAAAATTTGAGACTTATTGCAGTTATCCTAATATGTTTAAGACTGTCTGCTTAAATTGTGAAAAATATTCTTTGTAGGCCAATAATCGCTATTACAATTAGATGAGATCTTTTCCTTGAATTAGAATTGTGTATTCTTGAATTTATCCTTTTATGTTCAGTTGATTTAATTTAATTTCTTATTAATTTTAATTAATCAGTTATTTAATTAAAAACACCCTATTTTATTTTATCAATTGAAATTAAGAAGCTAATGCTATTTCCCTTGGGATTTGACTTGATTCCATAACTATTACAAAAGGTATTAGAATTATTTTGAAAGCTTTGACAACATGATCAAAATGTGGCACTGTTATGGGGGTTATTTTAGTTTCTAAGTTTCTTTGTGTTTTTATTTTACAGTTACTATTAATCTCTTATCTTGTATGACTCATGCTTCTCAAACAGTTAAATTACAATATAATCTAAAAATTGAGAAGAAAAAGTGTCGTTTGAGAAAAGAGACTAAGCAAGAAAGCAGTCACTCTCCTTTATAAGTGAAAGTTGAAGTAGATCTAACAATTGGTAAAGCCTATAATTCTCAAGAAACAAAAGAAAAGATGGCAAATCTCAACCTTAGAATGTTGAGGGAGTTAGTGGCACCGAACTTGAATCAACAACCCTTATGCATACAATATCGAGATGTTGAGGTAGATTTCAAATTAAAATTTCGTTTGATTTATTTACTGTCTATTTTGCGTGGTCTTACAGTTGAAGATACATATAAACACCTGAAGGAATTTCATGTTGGCTACTCTGGAATAAAGCCATAAGTGGTGACAAAAGAACAAATTAATCTCAAGGCCTTTTCATTTTCATTAAAAGATAAGGCAAAGGATTGGCTATACTATCTCCCCCTGGCTCATGATGACGCGGAATGAGATGAAAAGAATATTTATGGAGAAGTTTTTTCCTGCATCAAGAGCAGTGAATATCAAAAAGGAGATATGTGAGATAAGACGAATTACTAGAGAAATGGTTAAAAGAGCAAAATAACCCCTAATGTTTACACTAATGTCTAAATTAGACCCTAACATTTCAGGGTGTTCAAAATGAACCTTAACATTTACAAAATGTTCAAAATAAACCCTAATGCTTGGAAAGTGAACCCTGATTAGATGGAACCACTAACAGTGTTAAACTTTCGTCAGTCAATTGGAGATATGATTTTTTTATTGATATGGATTTTTTTAAAAATAAAGTGTGACCCACCCGATAATGATATGGAATTTTTAAAAATAAAAATGGGTCCCATTATATGTTAAACTCTTCATTTCGAAGATAATGGGTTTAAATGTAAGGAGGCCGCAAATTTAAATGCAGTGTTTCAATAAGACATAAATTTTATACACCCATATTTCCATTTTCTCGAAGCAGAGTTATTTTAGACCACCTCATTCGTATATATTCATCAAGCACCATGCCAAGTCCCATATGTATTCAACTTATGAAGACAAGACTCAAACATTATAGATACATTTTACTCCTCCCAATATACTTTGGGTGGCAAAACTACCCCAATTTCTATTAGTCTAATAATGTAGGGACTCATTTAGGACGTCAAGACCTATTAGGACTCCAACAAGATGAGTCTAGTTTATGGGATTCTAAATTGGATAAGATCCTAAATAAGCTCCCGAACATGGTAGAGGGCCAAAAGAGAATAGAAGAGCAAATTGAGGAAATAACAAAAAGTCATACCTCGTCTATTCATAACCTAGAGATTCGAGTGAAATAGCTTTCCTGTGAATTTTGTAAGAGAAGTGTGGAAGACTCTCTAAGTAATATGGAAATACATCAAAGAGAGCAATATGAGGCTATCACACCTAAGAATGGGGGAGATCCAGAAGGACCAATGGAAAACCAAACTAAACCCTACCTTATCGAAGACCAAAAGACGAAGAAAGAGATTGAAGAAAAGAAAGCCAACCCTCCCTTTTATTCACTGGTTCTTGATATACCATATGTGAACATAAAAAAATCTTAGGTAGATGTTCATGAAAATAACCTTATCCTTTTGATTAATGATGACTAAGTGACATTCAATATGAATGGTATATTTAAGAATCGGAAGGATAGTAGCTCATTCAGGATAATTGATGTGTTCAAATCTTCCAAAGAACAAAAGGACGAAGAATGAATGACAACAGACATCGAGTTTCAAAAATCTATGAAAGTCTTTATTCGTGTAGTGGAAGAAGCAGAGGAGACGAAGTTGATTAAGGAAGAAAGAGAGCAACTCACCTTCTTATTGGATAAACTGTTGGATTCGGTGAAAGATTCATGGAGTTTTGTTATTCCCTGTTTGTTGACAGTTCACTAAAAAAAAACATTATTGAGCTTAATTAGTTTTCGTAATGTTATCAATATTGTCCTTCTGATTATTTTGCAATTTGTAGCTTACTTATAGGCTACAAAACTGATGTTGAATGAAAATCGTTAAAGCAAGCTGCTCATAATTGATCTCGGTTGAGTTTCCAAGGATAGAGCGTCAAGTTACTGACATTAAAAGAAGCACTGCATGGGTGGCAACCCATAGACTGTTAAATTGATGTTATTTCCTTTGATTTTTAGATAGTTGAATTCTGTAATCAGGTTAGTTAGGTTCTAAATAAAATCGAGAAGGCATAGGACTTAGCCTTAATTAAATGATCGAGGAAGTAAGCAAAGAGAGGTGAAAGGACCATAAATAGTTAAGAAGTGATTTTGGGGAAGTGAAGAAGAACAAAAGAAAAATTGGTGAAAAAATTGAAGGACATAATCGTGGCATGCGGCAGGGTAAAAATAGGGACACATAAATGTCATTTTCAATTTTTACTATTTTACCCTCCAATTACCTATATATTCATTTCTAACTTCACTTTTTCACTCACTTTCATTTTTACTTTATCGCTCTAAGCCTAAAACCTCCAAACACTCTCACTTCTCTCTACCCAAATTTCAAACTTCCAGTTTCATCCAAATTCTATCGACTCGCAAGCTAGTACGTCGCGCATCAAGCAAACAGTAAAACATGATCAATCAGTGGGGCGAAACCAAGTCTTGGGATGAGGGAAAAGGAATAAGGTAGTTGATTACAAAACAACTTTCCTGATCTTCTCAGATGAGGAAGGTACCCGTTTTCATTCTCTTCGTAGTAAACAAATTATGGTTCCAAAGTATTTTCATTTTGAAACTTAGATAGATTATAATTGTGAGACAAGGTCGAAAGTTTAGTAGAGAAAATTCAATGGGTCAGTTCATTCAATTTCAATTCCCAATTTATGAAGAACTTACCTTAGAATTTTTACATCCCTTCAGTACGAATCCATCAAACCTAGGGAATTGTGGTTTAGGTTATGAAGACAACCTTATAGGCTTGATTATGAAACTTTGTATGAAGTATGTGGTTTCTCAGGGTCATCCGTAATGGATCAACATGATGATTTCTGTGTCAACCTCTACTAGACTGAACTAACTGTGTTAGAATGTTTCGGCACTAAGAATGTACACAACAACATCATTAGGAGCCACAAACACTGTTGATGCACAAATTCATATGTCAAACTGTTTTTGACAAAATAAAAACCAACAAGTGTTTAACGGAAGAACTTTTCATATTGTGGTGCATAGATCATAGCATCCCAATTTGCACTACCAACCATATTTTTAATGCGATTATTGCTGCTCGAAATAAGAGGAGCAATAACTTAGGAATGTGTTACTTGGTTTCAGTCATAGCTAATTACTATGGATTGAGTGCAACGGACTCATAGTCTACTGTCTTGAATTCATGAACCATCATCATCTATGGCGAGCTGAAATTCTAAAATCCCATAATATGGAACTTTGGGATATTAGTGCCAAGACACACGTCAAGGGCAGGAATGGTTAAGTGAGTTCAAGTGCTCAACAACAATAAGAAAAGGATTCGATCAACGAGGAATCCAAGAAAGAAGAAGAAACATAAGAACCAGGCTAGAAGAAAGTACTATATACAATATCCACAAACACCAAGGGAATTAGATATACACTTGCGGAGAACTCTAGAAGGATGAAGGAGACGGCTCGAACTCAACAACGTCAGAGTTAAGACATATGTCATATCCATCGTTATTTCGAGGCTCAGGGTATTCAACTACCACCTCCAACACCATCCCCGCCTCCATCACTATGAGGCTTTGTTCTAATCCCCTTTCTTTTTAAATTGTCTTTATTTTTATTTTTGTTTTTTAAATTTAATTTATGTTTCTTCTTTTCTTATGTGTTTGTTTGTCCCCTTTTCACATTGAGGACAATGTGTTGTTCAAGTGTAGGGAGGGCTATCTGTTTTGCTTTGAATGTGATTTTGCATATTGTATAATAGTTGTTAGGTTGCATTTTGTGAATTGTGTGAATTTGTCAATGGCTTAGATGGATTGGAATTAATTTAATTTTGAACATAGTTTGTTAGGTTGTGAAGAATCATTAGCTCATAAAATTGGGGAATTGGGGTCTTTGGCTAAATATGCAACTTAATTAGGATTTAATGTTAGTTTGTCACCCTCTAAATTGTCACATTCATTTATAATTTGAGGCCTTTCGACTTAAGTAGCTTTGCCAATATTTTTTTCATAGAAACGAGTAACTAAAGCAACAAGCTATGCAATAAAAAATATGTTTGTTAATTTTAAATAAATAACTATTCCGCTAGCTTTTGGGTTAACCCGAAAACAACCTTTATACTATGTAGGGGTAAGGCTGCGTACTATATGACCTCCCCAAACCCCGCTTCGCTCTGAGATTTTAGACTGGGTGCGATGATGATGATGATGAACTATTTTGCTAGCCTTTAGGTTATAAATAGAGCTAGTAGCCAGTTGAATATCTCTCAGGAACAAAGCGTATCCCATGTGACCTATGAACTTCCTTGTGTTGAAGAAGGTTGAGCTGTTACTTCATTTGTATGAGTCACAGTCTTAGGTTTAGGCAGTTGATCCGCGTCTGTTCGAGCATCTTAAACTTCTTCAAGTTCAATTTTTCTCCCACTGTCTTCTTTTAAAAGAAACTCTTTCTCTAAAAGGATAACATGCTTTGAAACAAATACTTTTTGTTCCTCAGCAAGGTAAAATTGATATCCCATTGTTCCTTTAGGATATCCTATGAACAAAAACTTGTCAGGCTTCGCATAAAGTTTATCTGACTGTATCCGCTTCATATAAGCCGAACAACCCCAAAATTTCAAAGGAGAAAGATAGGGTTTTTTGTTAGTCCATATCTCATATAGAGTAACATCAACTCTCTTTGACGGAACTCTATTTAACAAATAAACAGCTATCTTGAGTGCATACCCTTAAAAAGATTTTGGTAAATTTGCAAAGCCCATTATAGATCGTACTATGTCTAACAAGGTTCGGTTTATCCTTTCGATCACACCATTATTCTGTGGTGTATAAGGTGGAGTCCATTGAGATAAAATCCCACTATCTCTGAGATAATCTAAAAATTCTTGGTCTACGTATTCCCTACCTCGATCGGAACCTAGTGTCTTGATACTTTTCCCAAGTTGGTTTCCCATTTCATTTCTGAATTATTTGAACTTTTCAATTGCATCAGATTTGTATCTCATCAAATACAAATACCTATATCAAGAATAATCATCGATGAAGGTAATGAAGTAAAGAAAACCATTTCTATCATGGATGGGCATCAGACCATATACATCTAAATGTATTAGGTCTAATACTCCAGTCGCTCACTCACCCTTTTCCTTAAAGGGTAACTTAGTCATCTTGCCTAATAAACAAGATTCACACATGTCATATGATTCATAATCAAATGACCCTAAACTACCACTCTTATGGAGCATAGCTATGCGTCTCTCATTTATATGGCCAAAACAACAATGCCATAAGTAAGTTGATTTTAAATTATCTCGTTTATGTCTTTTCATATCATTGACATGCATAATTGGATGCAACATATCTAATATGTAAATTCCATTGCATAAATTACCAGTACCATAAAACATTCCATTTAAACTAATAGAACAACCATTGCTATTGAAATTCAAATGGAAACTAGCTTTAGTTAAACAAGAAACAAACAATATGTTCTTTGTTAAACTAGGTACAAAATAACAATCATCTAGTTTAATTACAAGCCCATTGGGGAGTGACAAAAAATATGTGCTTACGGCTAATGCAGCAATTCTTGCTCCATTGCCCACGCGTAGGTCCAGTTCTCCCTTTATGAGCTATCTACTGCCTTGAGGCTCTACATATCATTATATATGTGTAAGTCACAACCAGTATCTAATACCTATATATTATGATCAGAAATAGTGTTAACCCCAATGACAAACATACCTGAAGGACTTGGGGCATCTGATGCCTACTTCTTCTTCAAGGACTCCATATAGACTTTACAGTTTCGCTTCCAGTGGCTAGTCTTGCCATAATGGAAGCAAGTTACTTTCGGCGCAGTTTCTTTAAGTTTCTTTTTGGCTACATTTCCTTTTGGTTTCTTAACATTTTTCTTCTTTAGGTTCTTTTTCCTTAAACCAGAAGAAGAGTCCACCACTAGCACTGGCTTGTTATCCTTCTTGATAGCTTGCTTTGCAGTCTTGAGCAGATTGATCAACTCAGGGATTGTCGTGGAGATTTGGTTCATTCAATAGTTTAACACAAACTGTGAATAACTATCAGACAATCCAACTAGAATTAAGTCAACACTTAATTCATAGTCCATAAAAATAGCCAACCTCTCAATATAGCCATTCATCTGCAGTGAATACTACACTGCAGATGTCCCCGGAATCATCTTAGTCATGAAGAATAGCCTTAAGGTCTCGAATCTTTTAGACTGAGCTTGCTCATCAAAAAGCTCTCTAAGATGAAACACTATGGTATTAGCATCCATAGACTCATACTGCTTCTGCAGCTCTGGTGACATAGAGGTTAACATAATAAAGGTAGCCAAGTCACTATCTTTGAGATGCTTACGATATGCTTTCTGATCCTCATCAGAAACATCAACAGCAGGTGGATTAGGAAGTGGAACGTCTAGGACATAGCCTAGCTCCTCAGATCTTAGAACAATTCTCAGATTTCTTAGCCAATCAAAAAATTAGGTCCAATTAATTTATTAGAATCCATAAGTGAGCACAAATTCACACTAGAAGACATCTTCAATCAACCTAAATGTGAAGAGAGAGAGAACGGTAGAATATTAATATATGTATGATCATAAGGACTTACATGACATGCATATGGCTCCCACTAGTTTCAAAGAATCCATAACCCTCACTACGAATCCAAGAAAAATTATGACAAAGTTTTCTAGTGGGTCGATATCTGACATTACTAAAAATGACCTTGGATTCACCCAACAAGACACCTTAGGTCAATTGGTAGGTATCGATCATATCAATTACATCATAGATGCAACTATCGTCTAGTGCTATCAACTTGTGATGTATGCACACACATTGGGTTATCAAACTCTTGATGCATGTACATCTGATGTACACTACCCAATTATGCCTCTATCTACATTGACCTTGAGTTTACTCAACAAATTAATGCTTCTAGTGAAAACTGACCCATTAATCCAAAAATCTTATTTCCATAATTCGAACATATCCATACAGAGCAAGCTTGGGTTTACCCAACAATCCTAACTCTAAAAGAATTCTGGTTCTCCCCATATTAATGGAAGGCATTAGTTTTCATATTATTTGTGAGGGAGTTCATACTCTGGTCTTATCTAAGTCGTAGGATTATAGTCACAAAGACTATATGGAATGATTTAGGACGTTTCATCAATCACATTGAATCTATATCCATAATCATCCATCATCCCACCTAACCAAACTTAGCATGCATTCTTTAATGCAATCATCTCACAAAGTTTTCCTATATAGGTTGTGACGTGATATGCATCTAAAGATTTGACATTCGGTTCAACTCTTGAACCGAATTGCTTTCTAATGTTGGCATTGACTAATTTCTCAATCCATATGTTTTCAATTCCAATTCAAAATACTAATATACTAAGTGAGGTACCCCCTACTCTGATGTACCAATTAAACACTTTAATTATATCATGCTTGCCATATATACTCATTTTAGACATGAAATATTTGAAATAGATTAATACAATATTATTCTCTTAGATTTCCAAATAATTTGAGAACATCAAACAATCACCCTAAGTATCTCTAGGTAGTCTCCACTTCATCAAGACTACTTCGACACTTATCACATAAATTGTGATGGCCAAAACAATCAAGACAACTGAACATACCAACGAGACACTACTATGCAATATTTGACGTTCAAAAATTTTTTGGAAACCCAATTTCAAGCAAATCAGTTTTGCATGCATACAAAATCAATGTAAGATATTTCTGATCATATAAAAATGATCTAAGGCATTGAAACCAAAAAAACACACAATCAACATTTCAAACAAACTAGTTCCAGTTGTTTTCTCAAAATTGCCCAGCTCTATCCTTTGCTTGAAAACGATCATTGAAACAATTTCAATAAATACTGAGAAAATTACAGAGGCTATAACATGTTCACATAATGTTCCATGAATTTTTTCAAAATTTATTTCCAAGAAAAACTCAACCAACCTCAGCAACCAATCCAATCCAAAATCTGTGTTCCTCAACATAGACATTCCCAACAGCACAGAATAAATTCTCAAATAAATATTCAATCACCTATAAAACATTTTTTCATCTTCATAAACATTTATAAACATCTTAGAAATATATTAGTGAAAGAAAATCCCAAAAAAATTTCTAGAATTTATTCTCAAATTTACAAGCATGGCTGTTCTCGTAATATGCATAAACACAGCAACCAGAACAGTAGGGAATTAATTAGCAAAAACATATCAAATCATATTGATAAATATTTTTCTTCCACAGACATATTTAGCAACATCTCATGAGAAAATATGGGCAAGAAAATTTCGAAAACAATATCTCTATATTGATTTCAAATTCAACACAATCAGAATGCACAACAGTCACAACCAATTGGCAGGATCACACATGTTATGGTTTCTCCTTTATACGGGACACAAGTGGCTCTGATACCACTATAGGAAAATCCTGGTGCATGCATCTTATATACGCGGTGCGGAAAACAAAAAAATTATTCCGGGACTTTCCCAAAGTCCAGGATTTATGTGTCTATACAAAGAAGTACCATAATTTTCAAACCACAATGACCAAAGGAGACCGTCTCTAACGGTATCCACGCAGAGATCGGAGAATCTAACTGAATCAAACTCTTTGATCTGCAAATAGCTAGAACAAAGAAGAAAGTGCTATCTCTTACCTTTTTTCTTGGAGAGGGGAAGAAGATGAACCTTGAAAGAGGAAGAAGATGAAGAGAGCTTCGGAGATCTTGAAAAAAAAAGTTTTTAAAACATGTTAAAATCATTTTATCTCACGATCATACTTCCTTTCTAGCTTTTCATTTTTGTATTTTAGTGATTTTGTCTTTTTACCATTCAAAGACATTAAATGTAACTTATAAAAAGAAGCCATCTTCTTCATCTTACATGTTAGTCATACCTTTATATATATATGCTAAAGTGGTCCAGTCATACTAGGATTAGTCCTATCGGGTTTCGGGTGTGGAAAAAACACCGGAGACCTATTTCAGCAATATCAATGTTGCGATCTCATCGAGACATATCCCGATTTCATCGAGATCCATTTGGTTCTATTGCTATCCATATAATAGATCTCTATCCAAAACCATTTTATGAATCCTCCAAGTCACTCTTATGCGTGTGACCTATTAGGTTCCCGGTTATGTTGGCCACTTAGATTAACACTTAATTCAAGCAAGTTATGAGCAGTGTATAACAACACATCATGACCTACAATTGACTAGAAAGTATGTGGTTTGACGAACGTGCTCATCACGAACCATATCCAAACCTTCCCATAGATAATTGTTGTGCAATTAGTCCTTTCACCATGCTATACCCCACTTGGTTATGAGTATAGGCAAAGTGTCAACTCTCACTAGACTGACTACGTCAAATCTAGTCCAAGTGATATCAGTTCTCATCCTGGGACTCAATATTCTATATGCCAATGAAGACATTCTTCATGACATATGTACTCCGGCCAGAGATTTCCAAGTAATGACTTCGACAAGAGGCTATGGGTATCATCTTCTGCTATTATAGAAGTGGTGAATCCTCTATTGGCTACTCAATTACCTTCGAATACCTCAAGCTATACTTAATCACTACCCTATGAGCGACCTCTCCAAGGTAACAAGGAATGGAGACAAAGCACAGAATCAGTAACCAAGATATCCTTGAGTACCTCAAGTCTAAGGATACTTGCACCATTGCTATAATGAGATTATCACTGACATTAGAATAGGACATCCATGTGATGATCTCATAGTAGGTCATCCAATGTACTTACTACCCTTAGTAAGCATCCACATCTCAACTCTAAACATCTCATATTTACAGTTTCTGAGATCCACTGCTTGATCACATCAAGGAGTTGACATGTGCTAGTCTATCCGGATTAATGATGTCCAGTTTCATTAATCCTATGACTAGGGATAATTTAGATACTGACATAATTGCACATGATAGGAATCTCAATAGTATGATCACATCATAATTTCCTTCATGCTATGTCATATATCATGGACTTCATTAATTGGCTCATTGATCAATATCAATTCATAAAATGCACACCAAATTAATGAAAATGCCTTTCTTTATTTATTCATAAAGTCTGTACTCATGAACAAAATGCGCTAAAGGGGATTGCCTTTAGGACACTACTCTAACAATCTTCGTGTATGGGGCTTCCTTATGAAGATAAGTTGCATTCTCATTTCACTTGTTATTTTGTTGAAAATCTCGACCATTCTAAGGAATAAAGACTTTACCTTATAGATAGAGGATTTAGAATAGTATAATCATAAACAACTAAGTTTATGAAGCATGATGTCTATGATGAGAGTGGTCATTCTCATCTTAATAGGGTGGTCATTCTCACCCTTTAGATGATAGCAGGGTGGATACCACAGTTATTTCATATTCATCACTCATACAGTCAGAACTAGTGGATCAAGGTCTCAGTAGCATATCAATTAAGGACAGGAACCCATACCTATACAAACTAAGGTTCCTAAGGTATAAAAGCATACTAAACTAGGTCAATTAAGAAGATCCACTAGAATGAGAAAACTTGATATCTTATATGATTACATAGTCTATCTAGGTAAACAAGACAATGATATTAGACATGGATTAGATCCAGATTTGTGGTAAGATGCAATAAGGGATGAGATGCAGTCCATAAAGAATAATAACGTATGGAGCTTGTGGATTTACCACACAATTGCAAACATATTAGTTGTAAATGGATTTATAAGACCAGAAAGAACTCTCGGGGTAAAGTTGAGTAGTTTAAAGCCCAGTTGGTTAACAGAGGATTCATTTAGAGAGAAGGGATTGACTTTAATGTTATCTTTTCTCCTATACCCTCTAACGAAGCATTTAGAGTGTTTATGGAAATATTGGCTCATTATAATATAGAGCTACATTAGATGGCTGTCAAAATTACTTTTCTAAATGGAAACCTTTATGAAGTATGGGACAATCTGAAGGATTTTATGATCAAGTCAAAGCTGACATGGTTTGTAAATTGAGAATATCCATATATGGTTTAAAACAAATATGCAGAAAATGGTACTTAAAGTTTAATGAGGTTGTTAACTCATTTAGCTTTGCAGAAAATAAATTTGAAAGATGCTTGTGTTATAAGGTTGGGGGGAGCAAGATTATCTTTCTACTTTTATATATGGATGATATCCTGCTCGCAAAAATGACTTGACCATATTATATAAGGTTAAGCAGCTTTTGGCCAAACATTTTGACATGAAAGACCTTAGAGAGACATCTTATGTCATAAGTATTTAAATTCACCGAGATAGGTCTCAACACTTATTGAGTCTCTCGTGGAGAGCATACATTGAGCGAGTGTTACAAAAGTTTAATATGAGTTATTGTAAACTTGTTATAGCACCTATCTCTTATGCTGAGAGATTATCTTTGACACAATATCCAAATAATAATATAAAAAGAGAGGCTATAAAGAATGAACTTATTATAGTGCATTTGGTAGCCTGATGTATACCCAAGTATGCACTAGACTGGACATTGCATTTATTGTTGGACTGTTGGGTAGTTATGTAGCTAACTGAGGAATAAACCATTGAAATGTAAAAGTTTTGAGATATCTGAAGGGAACTAAAGATTATCTGTTGACATTTAGGAAAGTAATAGTTTAGACCTTATAGGTTATACGAATATAAATTTTACTAAGTGTCCAAATGATAAGAAGTATGCATCAAGGTACATTTCTATGTTAACAGATGGTGCAGTATCATGGAAGAGTGTCAAACAAACACTAATAACTTCTTTAACTACGCATGCAGAGTTTTTACCACGCTATAAGGCTACTTCAGAGGTGTTTTGGCTTAGGAACTTGATTTCTGAGTCATCGATGGTTGATTTAATTGCTAGACCTAGTCAATTATATTGTGATAATCTGTTTGATGTATTGTTTAGTAACAACAATAAGAACATCATAGGGTCTAAGCATTTAG
>JANIHZ010000169.1:10851-21242 GCA_027478365.1 Erythroxylum rufum | reverse complement strand
AGCAATCGTATATGGATTTGTGTATGGACATGACAATGGGAATTGTGTAGGAATGGCATGAGATCAATTGATGGAAAAAAAAATTGAAGCGATGTTAACTAAGGTATGATCGTATGATAAGTTTCGTTGGTTAAGAAGTTGGGCCTCGGAAACGGGTCCCAACATAATCCCCTCATGATTTTCCTAGAAATCCACCTACTATATTTAATTACCCAGTGGGCTTTTCTTGAAGAACTTGGGAACATATATGTTAGGTGCCTTATTACTGAAAAGGATTCGCAAGCAATCATCATTTGCATATTTCCAATAGCCATTTGATAAAATAAAGAGGTTAGACCAAAATTTTCTTATTCAGTGGAGGAAATATTACCATTGTGCCAAATTATTCTAAGTTAGGCACTATTCCATTTTTTTACAAATTATTATTGACGAAAATAAGAAACTACAAAGAAAAATAAAATAAAAACTCAAAATCTAAATTAAAATTAAAAATATAGAAGTAGCCAAATTATTTAGAAACGATGCCAAAATTTGGTATGTTGTTACCTACATCCAAAAATAAAGCCTTAATTTGAAAAGTTATATAGTAGAGGAAGTAAAAAGTCAATCTTATATAGATTATCTAGTCCTATTTTATACTCGTGAACTAGAATAAAAAGTAGGTTTTGATTATAATGAACCAATAGTAATAATTTAATTAAAGAACATTCAAATCTAATAATGAAGAAAAAAAAAGAAACAAAGTTTGGACTAGCCCATATCCACCATTGGAGTTGTATATTTCAAATTGCAATTTTGGAAGCCTGGTATGAAAATTGATGAAATAAAACAAAACAATAAACCTTTATGGATCAATATTCATAATTTTCCTTTAGAATATTGAACAACTAATAGGTTAAGCTATCTTGCAAGCTTCATACGAAAGCCAATTTACATGGACCAAGCTACTGTTGCTAGATTTTGTGTATTAGTAATATCATTATCTTATTTACCTAATTATAAACCAATTACAAGGTTGTAGGAGCAACTCGAAATATTGGAAGACAACCTAAGGATCACTTATTCTTAGATACCAAACTTTGAGGGATCTAGGAAGTGGATTCCTACTAGAAAGACATTTAAAATAGGGTTTTATAATGAATTGGAAGGAGTTCTCACAATAGAGCATAATAAGCATACAATTAATAGCAACCCAAAAGAGGAAGCAGGTGGTAACTATTCAAATAGGATAGAAGAGTAACTTTTACGACTATTGAATCAATAAATAGTCAGAAGTTTGAAAAAGAGAAGAAGAGAACATGCTGGAAACTCTAAAGAATAAACTTCCTGTAGGTAATTAGGAAAGTGAGAAGATTGTACCTGAGAAAGAATTTGAAATAGTGCATAAAAGAAAATCTAGAAGGAAAAAGAATCCACCTGCTCAAAACAAATAATCATGAAGGTTGTCTTATAGAATATTAAGGAGTCAATGCTCCCCCCAAAAAGTTTCTTATCAAATACTTTATTAAAAACAATAAACAATATCCTAGCTATTTCAGAAACTAGATTTAGAGCTGGAAAATGCGACATTTTGAAGTTACTAAGCAATGAATGGTTAGAAATAACCAAATTTGATCAGCATCCTCAAGGAAGAATTGTAGTTTCTTTACAACAATGGAATTGTCTCTACTTCTCCAACATACATCATAGACTAGTTGATACATATGGATGTTATGTGCAAATCCTCCATGAGTAATGTTCAAATCTCCTTTATATATGCTCACAATAATAACTATTAAAGGAATCAACTCTGGATTGACATTAGAAGAACTTCTAGTCACATTTGCAAGCCTTGGATAATCACTGGAGACATTAATGTAATCACAGCTACTGAAGAGGCTAAAGGTGTTCATTCGAATAAACTCCTTGTTAAGACTTAATACTATGCCTATCTAATATTGAAGTAACTGATATAGCTTTAGCTAGTAATTTCTTCATATGAAGTAACAACCAATATGGAAATAGTCTTATTAGGAAAATTATTTACAGATCTCTTGCTAATAATGAGTGAATTCAGCAACTCCCCAATAGTTTCACTTTCTTCCAAAACACTTTTCTGTCTGATCATTCTCCTATCTTCACTTCTACTGATTCTGAAAGAATTAATCACCCTTTTAGGTTTAGAAACTTTCTTCTAGATATTCCTAAATTTGATGATCCTTTATGGAAAGGACGAAAACCTAAAGTGAATAGGACCAAGTAGTACATTTACTATCAAAAAATGATTTTTATTAAGTAAAATATGAAATTGTTACATAAGGAGAATGCAACTAATTTACATCATCTAGTTACAACTGTCAGAAATAATCTTATTTAAGCTCAGAATGAATTATATCAAAATCCTCATTGTAGTATACTCACTGACAAGGAGAAGTAAGCTTTCTATAATTTCTCTATGGCTCTCTCATTTGAAATGTCAATGAGGTAGAGGTATAGAATTTTTTGGCCGAAAGGTAGTGATAGAGGATCAACTTTCTTTCACAAGTTTGTTATCTCCAGAAAAAACTACAAACAGAATCAACAATCTATTGTGTAACATTCACTTTATTTATAATCAAGATTTGTTAAAGTTAGAAGCTTTTAAATACTTCTCTAGTGTTATAAATGCCTCCACCAATGCTCATTCTTCAAAGGAAGTGATAAGTAGCATCTTGTGTAGTTACATTACTCCCCAGGAAGCTAATATACTCTCAAATCCTCTTACTATAGTTGAAATTAAGCAAAATATCAAAATTTTGAATCCCTATAAATCCCTTGAACCAGATGGGTTTAACATGATGTTCTTACTAAATCTTGGCCTATCATCTAAGAGTACTAGATGTTGTGTTGGAATTCTTTGAGAAGAAAATAATACTTGGATTGATTAATTGTAACTTCATTACTCTCATTCCTAAAGAAATGGAGAAGAAAGTTTTGAAGATTTCAAACCTATAGCTTATTACAACTCAATACTCAAAATAATTTCAAAAATATTAGCCAAAAGACTAAAGATTATCTTGTTTAATCATATAGAAAGTAATAAAGGGGCCTATATTCTTGTTAAAGAGATGAATGGCAACATTCTTTTGCTACAAGAACTTTTGAAGGGTTAATCCAAAAGACGAGGAGGCAAAAATTACATTGTCAAAATTAATCTAAAGAAAGCCTATGATACTTTCTTGTGTAATAATATGAAGGCTTATAATTTTCCTTAGAGTTTTATTGAATGGATGTCGTTATGCTTCCCTTCTCCAACCTTTAGTATTTTAACTAATGCTGAACTAACCAATTTCTTCAAGAGTTTCAAAGGCATTAGGCAGGGAGACCCTTATTCCAAAAAATCTGAATCCATCAAATACAATGTTGTTGAAAGATGAGATCATTTTGAGAATAAATGATAATAACTGGTAGATGCAGTTTAATAACGTGGAGTTAAAGAACAATATGGAGGATAAGAATTGGTGGTGTCTTAGTGCAAATGGGAATTTTAACAAAACATCACAAGGAAAGGACCTCACTTACAGTAATAATGAAGGTTATTAGAATATTCACCAAGATAATTAAAATTCATGATAATATTGACAAGAATAGGATAAGAGCACTTGGGAAATTGATCTATCCTCTAGAAACACATCTACGACTCTAAAGGAGATTCTTAAATGAAGAAGCTTCATCAAAACCCATATCAATAAAGTAGTGGGAAATGGGATGAACACTTTGTTTTGGCATGGCAGATGGTCTTCTTATTTGCAATACTGAGCTCAATGTTTTGAAAAACCTTATTCTAGAAAATCTAATCCTATCAAATACAATTTTGTGAAAGATGGGATCATCTTGAGAATAAATGATAATAATTGGTAGATGCGATTCAATAATATGGAGTTAAAGAACAATATATTGGATAAGAATTGGTGGTGTCTTAGTACAAATTGGAATTTTAACAACACATCATGAGGAAGCTTTTTCAGTTGATTTCTAGGAATATCTCTTGCTATAAAATAGTATAGTGCAAATATAATCTTCCTAGAGCTACAAAAACCTATAAAAGAAAAACTACCCACTGTTGATAGAATAAGCAGGTTTAACTACTTGAAAAACTAGTGTAGCCTTTGTAAAATCTAGCTAGAGAGCTCCTTATACATGTATTTCCAATTTAATTCACATGTGCTGCTTAGAAAACAATCTTTACAAATGTGCAATGAGTAACCCAACAAAGAATTGGCAACAAATCATAACATGGAGTGTGAACTTGCAACATGTTAGGAAAAAGTACATATGGTGTTACTATATGGCATTATCTTATTTCGTCCTATATATATGGGATCAAAAGGAACAAACGTATCTTCCATAACACTAAAAGAAGCTGTGAACTTTTCATAACTGAACTTGTTAATGCCATTAGGATTCATATAGCTAATTTTTGTAATAAATTTGCACTAGATTCAAATTACATTAGTAGCTAGTGATGTAGTTATTTTCTATTGTATGTTTTTGCAAATGTCACTATACTTAGCAACCTATTTACTTTATCTCGTTAAACCTTCTCTTATTGAAAACATGTTTTAAGCCATTTTGAATGTCAGGCTTCTATGGCTTAATTCAATTTTCTTTTCTTGAAAAAAATGAAATTATAATTTGAACACTCATCATTGTAGTTAATTTTTATATGTTCTTAATAGTAGTTAACTAGAGTGAAAAACAATTTAATTAAACCCTACTTACCAAATAATCTCGCAATAGCTCTAAATATTCAATTGGGTAGCCTCTTAAATGATTTAGAAAGATCAATAAACTGTAATAACACAAGCACAAGTATTAGCTTTCAGTTTAGTTAGTTATTTTCCCTAAGATCTAATAACTCTAGCATAGAAATTCACTAAATCCTTGATACTTTATAGATTATACATATTAAAAATTATGGACTTAATATTTCATTTAGTTATAGATCCAAATAATAAACTAGTAGGCTCCCTAGTGATCAAGTGACAATTATGCAAAATAATCATAGAAGAACATATAATACTCAAAATAAGATAAAAATAAAAAATAAAATACCAAGATATAATATATCATAAGTGATTGAACCCAATTTTTCTATATTATTTAGTGATATTTTCATGGTTTTTGTTATACTTTTTGGCTCTTTTTGCTAGATATTGTGCTTAATTTAGCTTAAGAGTGCTTGTTTTGAATTAATGTAGTTTGAAGGCAAAATTGTCATAATTATTTATTAATTGCACTCACTTGGTTTCTAAGACAATTGATATTGCAAACTTTTTCTTTTCATTGCAGGACACTCAAGAAGTAGAGCCAAGAGTGAAGACCAAGAAATTGCAGCACACAAGATCAACACTGACAGATTTTGTTGCGGCAAAGAAAATGTTTCACTGTGGCGAAACCAGGGAATATTACCAAAGAGCTCTCAGGAAAAGTTTGCCATGGTAAAGTCACTCCTTCGTCGCGACGAAACCTTCAAATCAACAACCTAGACCCGAACCATTTTTGAAAATTTCACTTACCCATTCTTGAAAACCGACCCGAATACACATTTAGAAAACCCTATTTCGGGATAAGTGATAGAAGAACTCAAGAGGGACAACCTCCATCTAGTCATATCTCATCCTTCTCTCATCTAACCCAAATTTCTCTATTTTTCCACTATCAAAACCTCCACCATGGGTAGCTCAGATTCATTCCCAGTTGTGAAGCTTCGGAGTGTAATATGTGGCTAGGAGTTCCTTTTCCTCTTGAAGGTGTAGCAATGGCTAGAGTTCAATGAGCCTAAAAGGGCAGTAGTTCAATCCATGGGTCAGCTCTGAGTTTATAAATTCCTAGGTCTAGGATTTTCAATTTATAGTTGAGCTACTTGATTATAGTTTTAATCAAATGTTGGATATTCATTATGTGTAGTTTGAATTGGTTTATGTAGAACTTTTAGCTTAAATATATGAAGTTTAATATATGTCTATTTGTAATCTTCTTGATTCTCTCTTATCTTGCATGGTTATGTTTGATATTGAGTTGATTGTGGATTTCATTTGACCCATTGCATTGGCCGATCCTACTACACACACTAAGAGTACTTAACAGGATCTTAAGAAATGGAGTCCCATTGATTAAGATCCTGGACTTAAAGAGTAATTTAAAGTCTACCATTTTGAAGCTTAGTGATTTCTACTCCTGTTTTCCAATCTTTCGTTTTCTATTTCCCTAAAATCTAAAAAAAATACATTTTACAATTCAATTTAGTTCAATTAATGATTTCAAAAATCAAAACCCCCATTTTCCCAATTAGCATGCATAGCATGGCATATAAGTTAACTTAGGTCCATTCATTTTAGGTTGCGATTAAGTGAAGGACCCAGGGTTATACCCTATAGTGCAATCCTTGGATTATTTTGATTTAACCTCCAAGGGCTTTACGATTAGGTTAGAATCAAATGGAGCTATTGTCGGGGAACCAAGAAATTGGTTCTCTAGGTTAACTTCTATCATTTTGCTGTTAAGTGGGGTTAAGAGCCTTTTTAGATTGCATTCTAGATAGTTTAGCTTCATACTTGTCAATTGTATAGGTTTTCATTTTGCATAGCATCAAAATTTTTGGAAATACAAACAAAGATACTGATTTTCTTCATTTTTCATACTTAGCATTTTACATCTGCAAAGTTCAAAGTCCTACATACTGTTTTCTATGAACTTTTCTCGCGGCCAACTCCTTGTTTCGCTGTGGCCAGCTTGCAGGATTTTATGAGGATTACTCTCGGGACATTTTCTTCTTGGCCAACTCCTGGCTTCACCGCGGCCAACTTTCCTAAACAGCTTTGAAAATTTCTTTACCTGTGCATACATACTTTCACACACCCATACACTTGCATCCATCACATTTCATCTTTTTACTTGACTTTGTGTGCTCGCAAGTTAATTTTGTTCACTTTTATTCTGTTTTGAATTTTTCCCTTGCATGCCCCAAAAAACCAAACTCCTACCCTTCAACCCTTAAATTGAGAGAAGTCTGAGAAAAATTAGAAAGGAGAAGAGAGTAGAAGGGACAAGAAAGGTAGTTGTTGAAAAGGAAAATATCTTAGTGGAGTCTAGCCTGTCAAGCAGTGAGAGTGAATCATTAGAAGCTGAGATAATGCCTGAAAGCTAGCTAATCTGCAAAACCCTAACCTTAATGCTAACCAACCTAGGAATGGTGATAATGGATGTAAGGGGGAGCAGGAGCGAGTTGGTGAGAACAATGGCAACCATAGAAGGAGGACCATTAGGGAAGCTACTACCTCTGATGTGAATTATGATCCTTTTACTAGTGCTTGCCCTAATTTTGATGTGAATTTTGAGATTAAAGGATTGCTTATTAACTCTCTTCCTAAATTTCATGGTTTGGAAGGAGAAAATCCCTACATTCAGCTGCAATCATTATCCATGATTTTCCAGAACATGAAACCAGTGGGTGCTACTCTAGATTAAGTGCTATGGAAAGTTTTTCATCTATCCTTGGAGGGTAAAGCAAGGGAGTGGTACATGAGCCTTCCGAGACACGTGGAGAATGCCTACCATAGCTGCGGAAATTTGAGAAAGGCATTCTTGGAGAAGTACTTTCCTACCTCCAGAACTTCATCAATGAGAAAGGAGATTTACTCTACATGACAAGACTTAACCAGTTCCAAACAGATTTCATCGAGGTGGAGGGTTTGGTCCATCTACTAACCAGTTCCAAAACCAACAGCAAGCTTTAACCGTTCCATAAAAGGAAGACACAAATTAACTCTTGCATAATATGATGGCATTGATGAAGGAGGAGAGGACTTCTAATGACAACCAGTTCAATTCCCTAGATTCTCTAATTCAACAAGACTATCTAAGAATGCTGTCAGATTCAATGCCCTAGAGAAAAGAATGGAACAATGGGAGACAAAGACTGAAAACATCAACGTCTATGTCAGGTAGCTATCCAATAACATAAGTGAGCAACAAGCTAGGAGTAGTGGCACTTTTCCTTCAAACACTGTTATATTTAAATGCCACCACTCTTTAAAGTGGGAAGCAAGTGAAGTTCAGTGATCAGGATAAGGAAGTAGTTGAGGAGGAGATTAAATGTGATGAGTTGCCTCCCACACCTACAAAGGTAAAGAATTCTGAAAGCTCTAAAGAGAGAGCATTATTAGCTGAAAAAGAGTCCACATTTTTAAATAGCTAAGGAACAAATTCTGAGAGCAACCATAAACAAACAACACAAAGGGAGCATGTTGATTCAAGCAAGCAGGGAGCCACTAAAGCCAATGATAAGGAGGTAAATCTTAAAGACCTTCCTTTTCCTAATTCATATTTGTTGAGCAAAAGAATGACTAAAACTAAGCATGAAAAAGATATTATTGATTTGTTTAGTAGAGTGGAAGTCAATATTCCTTTGCTTGATCTTGTGAAACAGGTTCCTGCTTATGCCAAATACCTTAAAGACCTGTGTATCCATAAGAGGAAGTTTAGGCCAAATGAAAGAGTTCAAGTAAGCTTAAATGTGTCTGCCCTTTTCAAACCTTAAATCCCTATGAAATGCCAAGAACTTGGACCCTTTACTATCCTTGGACTATAGGTAAAATTACTATAGGGGAAGCTTTGTTAGATCTAGGGGTAGCTATTAATGTCATACCTAAGTCCGTTTTCACTTCATTGGGAGTCAAGACTCTTAAGTCTACCATTATAGTACTCTAATTGGTTGATAGGTTTATTAGGTATCCTAAAGGCATTATAGAGGATATTTTGGTCCAGGTTAAGGATTTGGTTTTTGCTGCTAATTTTTATGTGCTTGACATGTCTTCTGAACTTATTCATGACACCACAATGATTCTTTGTAGACCTTTCTTAAAGACTGCTAACACCATGATTAGCATGAAAGAAGCCACCATCACAATGGAAGTAGGCGATCACAAAGTTTGTTTTAACATGTATGAAGCAATGAAACATCCTTATGAAGATTACTAACTTTTAGGTGTTAACATGATTGATATTGTTGTTGATGATGCTTGCTCTGAATTTGAATTACAAGATGATTCCTTTGGCTCTGAACTGTATTCACTTGATTTTACTAATGAGGAAGGAACCATTTCTTCATTTTCATCTCTTTATTCTTTTCCCTCCAATTGCTCATGTGGAGGTGATATAACATGTCTTAACTATGCCTTAGTTAATTGCAAAGAAACGGTATCACCTACTGACTCATATGTGAGCTCTATTTCTTCTATTATCAGTGATGACCCCCTTGGGGAAAGGTTTTCTGTTAATATCTCAGGTGATTCTGGCATCATGGAGGCTGACACTGACGTGGCAACTGATGAAGTTGTTTCACCGCAACAAAAGTGTCTGACTAAAGATATAAAAAATGGTCCACTTTTAGCTATTACACCTACTCATTTGACGCAAAGGCACCTTGACTCTAAGGATTATTCTCAATCCCTTACATCTCCTAACTTATCTACTTTTAATTCTTCTCATACCTTGAGATACTTGGATGAGTTGTTGTCTAGTGATGATTCAGGTATGTAGAAGGATTTATCCAAGGCAGTTGCCACTATAAATCAACTTGAGGTTGGTTTAACACTTGGAATAGATGGAGATTGTAAAGCTGATAGTATGGAACCTGAACTATCATTGGTTGAAGGAAAGGGGAGTAATCTATTCTCTCTTGAACTTTATAAATTGATCCCTCTGATGTGCAACCTCCTAAGATTGAATTAAAACCCCTATCCCCTATCCTTTCCTTGAGTCTAATGAGCGATTACCTGTCATAATTGTCAATTCCCTGTCTAACGGTGAGGAAGAGAGACTCCTTGCTATATTAAGAGAGCATAGGAGGGCTATAGGGTGGACTTTAGCGAACATAACTGGGATTAGTCCAGCTATTTGCACACATAGGATCCTACTGAGTGAGGGTTCCAAATGAAGTAAATCACTTGTTAATATATAATTGAATACACAAGAAGGGGGGTTGAATTATGTAATCTTTTAAAAAGTATTAATCTTTTGATATTTCTTGAATTTCTTTACAAAATTCAAATGATCACAAAAACACTTTACTAAAGTAGATAAGTAATGCAATCGCACGTAATATTATCTACTCATCTAATAACAAGAAAATTAAAAGATAAAGGTTAAAGAATAGACGCCTCAATTTTATACTAGTTCACCCCAAACCTTAGGCTACGTCCAGTCCTCAGAGTTTCCTTGAGATTTCACTAAACTCTTCAACCTTACAAGTATTCTTTCTACACTTCCAGAGCCTCTTCAGGTCTTTCTCACAAAGTATTCTTTATCTGCTATCTTAGCCTCTCCAGGCTCTAGCCTTTCTTTCTCTCTCTAGGAAAGATATTTTTGAG
>JANIHZ010000164.1:51409-70331 GCA_027478365.1 Erythroxylum rufum | reverse complement strand
ATATTTGAACAATGTATATTTTTAGTGTACAGATTTATATTTTTGAGTTCATAATTAACTTTTTAATAATTTCACAAATATATAATCCTTGTGACCGATTGTTAGTGGTCATCCATCACCAACTTTATTATAAATAGTAAAAAATATTTTTTATTTAATAAAATTAAGATTTTGGATAACCTTTGGATCTATATATAATTATCTATATTAAATATTTTGCTGAGCAGTCATGTAGACGCAGAACAGAAGAACCGTATAGATTTGCTATCTCCTATTTATAAAGCCTCCGAGAGCTCTCAGAGTTGGTAGAATAATTGAAGAGGGCAAAGGAGATAAACGAGAGAAAGCTGAAACATAGAAACAGGGAAGAATTGGCCATGGTTTCTAGGGAGAAAAAGAGAGTAGCACTGCAAGAGAAACTGCAACTTCTTCGTTCCATTACCAACTCTCATGCTGTAATTGCTTTAATCTCTGAACTTTTGCTTTCATTGGCTTCCTCTTTCCCTGTTCGTGAAGAAAGTTAAACGCTTCCTTTCCATGGAATTGTGTATTTGAGCAAGACTATTTACATATCGCTCCTTTTTTTCAGTTTCACCTCTGCCTTCTGTTCATTTCCTCTCTCTCCTTTGATGTTACTGTTTTGAAATTGATTTAGTTGGCTGCTTCCTTTAGTCATCTGTAATGTCCTTCATTTGATGCCTTCAGATTTTCCTCATCTCTTTATTCAGTATTTTATTAGTTTATATGTAAAGCATCAATCATATCTGCCTATCAGTAGATCTTAAGTTCGCACTTGATTCCTCATCACATTCTGCTACTGAATATATAACTACAAATCTGAAGGGAAACAAACACACAACAGCAGTCTTCTCCTATTAATTAGTTCGAGCATAGAAACTTTGTGAACTCTATCATATATAGTCACATCCCTGTAAATTCAACTAGCCCGACAACAAGTTCCTAGTCAATACTTAACAGATACATTTGAAATTGATTCGCCTATAGCAGACCTGTATCCTAATAATGATCGAAATAAATCTGAATCTGCAGATTCTATATGGTTATAAATTTAGTTCATATAGATAAACGGACGATGAGACGCATAGAAGACAATGGTGGATTTACATATAATTTTGCATGTTGCAGCTCAACAAAACCTCAATTGTAGTGGACGCATCCAAGTACATTGAAACGCTGAAACAAAAGTTAGATAAACTTAATCAAAATATAGCAGCTGCCCAGACTTCAACCAGCACAAATGGATTGCCTACGGTACCACCAACTACCAACATGTCATTAAGTTCTATTCCTTTCCTACAATTTGTTTCTTTATTGCGCACCAGATATTTAATTGTTTTTCCTTTCCTTACAGGTGACAGTAGAAACCCTAGAAAAGGGTTTTATGATAGATGTTTTTTCGGATAGCAGTTGTCCGGGATTGCTGGTTCCCATATTGGAAGCCTTTGAAGAACTGGGCCTTAATGTGCTGGAAGCTAGGGTTTCTTGTACAGACTCTTTTCGTCTACAAGCAGTTGGTGGAGAGGTGAGATTCAATAAAGTTAGACAAAATCTCTTCTTATGAGTTTAACAGTTTGAAAACCTATCCCCGTATGACTTACCATTCACGTGTCCTTGATTCCAGGCTATGTGGCTACAAGCTAATAGGTCATCCACCATTTATACATTTTCATAATCCGTTTTTATCTGCCTATAGGAATTTTATCCACCATTCACATCGCTCTTTCCTTCTGTTTTATTTGCCTCAATATGAAGTTACGAACTTTCAAATCATTTTGTTAGTCTTGTTGTCTTGTTGCTTGATTTAGCTCTGTAGAGAGTCACGTATTGTCCTTATAGCAGGTCTGGCCACCAGCTGCCTATTGACTTACTTAAGGAAATGCTTGAAAGTAAAAAAGAAATAACAAAGAGGTAAGTTTTGATAAAAAGTTAATAGCGATGAGGTTGTTGACTTTGCAGAACGCAACAGAAAATGAAAGCTTTGATGCTCCGGTTGTTAAACAGGCGGTGCTGCAAGCCATTGATAAATGGAGTGAAAGTACTAATGAGAAAGAGTAATCAGAGCACCGTTTCCATTATGTATATCATACGTATAAAATTTTCTTCTGTAATTCCTTTTTCTCTCCTCTTGTTGCCGTATGAGGTCTCGTATTCTTGAATTTGGTTATGCTCCCGCTGCTAACGAAATTTGGGTGCTTCATTTGCCTTGATTTTAAATTCCTAAACAATTTCTTAACTTTTTGTCTTAAGGGCCGGGTTCCGTAATACATCGTACATATATGATGCATTTGCATCTTCCTCAACCTTACATGTCGTAAATTTAAATGGTCAAAGCTGGTACGAATCGTGCGCATCTTACGCACAATAGCACTTCCTGGAATTTTTGGATCTTTGAGGGAACCTTAAATGTCATAATTTTACGTGGTGAAATCTAGTAGGAAACTTGCACATTTACTCACACAGCACTTTGAAGAAACTCCAAGCGTGCGTACCACATATAAATCCAAACGAGAGAAGATAAATTTTGTTTTTGACCAAAGAGCGAAAAAACCTAAATACTAGAACTTTTGGAAGTCATTTGGTCAAAGAATTTGCGGACATGGGAACTATTTGAGAAGTCCAGACAATTGCACTATAACAAAGTAGACATTTAAATGCGTTTTTTCTTTTGCAACGTTTGGAAAATCGTTGACAAAAGTTATCACATTCCAACGATTTTTCAAATCATTATTAAAACTAAGCCTTTAGCTACTAACTAAAAAAGTGTAATAAAAAGAATAACATTTTGTGACGAATGACAAAAATCATCCTCAAATGGTGAACATTTATTGACGATTATTGAAAATCGTCACAAAATGATCCATAATAGGTGACGATTTCAAAAATTCGTCGCTAAATTTTAAAAAAAATCATTTATCGACGGATATTATCGTCAGTAAAAGGCATTGTCAGTCGTCAGCTTTGAAATCTAAGAAAATGACATTGTTTGGTCATAACCGAAGGAGAATAGACATGATTCGGTTTAGCAGAAAGAAGCTCAGCATAATCTATCAGAAGATGTCTGTAAGACTTCAATGAACAAAGAAGGAAATGAATTGGAAACTAGTGGTACTAATCCAGAAGAAGGAGCTTCGGCTAGTCAACAGATTGAACAAAGCCTATCCAAGGCTGATTTGCAAAATGGTAGTAATCAAGAAAAAAAGTATTAGGAGCAATAGGAAAAGCTCCAAGGGGAAAACAAACTGCTTATGACTTTGATTGTATATAATGTGCGAGGAATAAATAATCCCTCAAAGCTTAATGCTTTAAAGGATTTTGCCCTAAAAGAAAAGCCTAGGATTTTTTGTAAGTCGGAGACTAAAATCAAGGAAGTAAATCTGAATAAATTAGTTTGTCTAGGTAGCAATTGACAGTTTATTACTAACCATCAAAGTCATGTATATAAAAGAATTATTCTAGCTTATGATGGTGATTCGTTGAATGTGCAAGTTCTGGAATCAAGGCAGCAAAATTTACAGACTAAGATTCATTTTATAATGGAAAATTCTTAGGTCTTAGCTACCTTTGTTTATGGATTCAACACTGTGTTCCAAAGATCAGACCTCTGGAATGACCTAAGAAGGATTAAGAATTCAGTAAATGCCCCTTGGGTAGTGTATGGAGATTTTAATACCACATTGTTTAGATTAGAGACTGAAGGTAATTGCAATCTACTCAACTATTTCTCTAATTTGTTTGATTGTATGCAGGAGGTGGAACTTATAGTTCTAAAAGCTGAAGGTCATAAGTTTACTTGGACTAATAAGCAAAGTTCTATTTGGAACATCAGAAAAAAAAAGGATAGGGCTTTGGTAAACGTGGAATGGCTACACACTTTTTCAAGAAGCACTGCAAAATTCCTAAATCCTAGCATCTCTGACCATACTCCTATAAAGATTGATAACTTGTTCACAACCTCCAGAGTCCAGCATCTTTTCAGATTTAACAACTTTTTGGTTAACATGGAAGGATTTCAAAAAGCAATAGAGAAGGGTTTGGAGCATGGCTGCTATGGAACTAAGCAGTATATATGCATCCAAAAGCTCAAGGCTATAAAACAGGAGCTAAAGATGCTTAATAGCAACAGAGGTCTGAATCTTTCTAAGGAGATTGAAAAAACTAAAGATAAACTCTCCTCTATTCCAAAATCACTGGCAAAAAATCCCTTGGATGGTGCTCTAACTACAGTAGAGAAGGAAGCTCTGAAGAGTTACTTGGAAGTGTTGGATAAACAAAGTTCTTTATTGAAGCAGAGAGCCAGAATTAATTGGATAAAAGATGGAGATAGATGTACTAAGTTCTTCTTCAATTCTATGTTAGCTCAAAAGAATGCCAACAGAATATCCTCCATTAAAACTGAAGCTGGTATGGAAGTTTTCAGACAAGTGGACTTAGCTAAAGAAGCAATGATCTTCTATAAAAAAACCACTGCACTCAGAAGCTACCTCGTCAGAGATGGCTTATGATCTCAGACACTTGGTAACATCTAAAATTCTTGATCATAAAGTTGCTTGGTTAACAAGACCTGTTACAGATCAGGAAATCGAAAAGGTTGTTTTCAACATGAATAGTTTTAAAGCTCCATGACTTGATGGCTTGAATGACTTTTTCTACTAGAAAACTTGGAATAGTTTGGGGGGATAGTAAAGGAGGCAATGCATGAATTTTTCCTAAATGGTGTTCTACTAAAAGAAATAAATAAGACCTTTCTTTGTTTGATCCCTAAAAATTCCAGCCCAGATACTTGGATTGATTACAGACCTATTTCATGTACAAATTTTTCTATATAAGATTATTGCCAATATTTTAGGCTGAAGGAGGTTCTAAAATTTCTCATTAGTGAGAATCAAGGAGCATTTATGGCTAATAGAGATATAGTAGATAATATCCTTATAGTGCAGGAGCTTTTAAAAGGGTATAATCGTAGGAGAAGTCCCTAGAATTGTACTATTAAAATTGACTTACAGAAAGCTTTCGACATTGTGAATTGGGGTTTCCTACTAAAAACTATGGAGATAATGAACTTTCCCCTAAGGTTCATAAGATGGATTCAAGAATGCATATCTACTGCTTCATATGGGATTCTAATAAATGGGAGCCCCACGAAGATGTTTAAAGGCAAAAAAGGTCTTAGGAAAGGGGATCCTCTATCCCTTTATCTATTCCTAATTTGTATGGAGGTCCTCACTCAGTTGCTAAAGCACAACACTTCAACAGATACTATATTCAGATTCCATTCCAAATGTAAGAAAGTTTCTCTAACTAGTTTATGTTTTATAGATGACCTTATTATCGTAACCAAGGCTAATGTTCACTCAGTCACTCTTCTGATGAGAACTCTCAACTTATTTAAGGAAATCTCAGGTCTGTATGTCAATCATCACAAGAGTTTTCTCATTCTCTCCAAAAGCGCTTCCCACCTCTTAAGGGCTTTAGCTCAAACTACTGGGATGAAAATTAAAGTCCCTTCTCTCCTCTACTTGGGAATTCCTATCTCATAAAAAAGGCTTAGGTTTTGTGAATGCATTCCTTTAATTGAAAAGATCTAGAAAAGATTGGGGACATGGTCAAATAGAGCACTATCCTATGGAGGGAAAATTCAGCTACTGAAGTTAGTAATCATGTCTATGAATACTTATTGGTGTTCATATCTTTTTCTCTCAAAAGCGCTTATTAACATGGTAGAAAAATTGATGAAGCAATTTATATGGAGAAAAGGGAATGGCGAGAAAGGAATGGCCAAAGTTAGTTGGAAGAAAACCTGCCAACTGAGAGAGGAAGGAGGGTTAGGACTGGAGTCAATAGCCAGTAAAAACAAATTTCTTACATCCAAAAGGATTTGGAGAATTATAAGTGAAGAATAATCTATGTGGTCAAAATGGATTCACTCTTATCTGTTAAAATGAGGGAGTTTTTAGGCTCTAAAAACCAAAAAACAACTACACCTAGTTCTTTGACCAACTCCTTAGAATGAGGGAAGACATGTACTAGCACATTTTGTGCTAGATTGGGGTAGGGGAAAGAATTTCCTTATGGTATGACAATTGGTTAGGGATTGGACCTTTGATACAAAATCAGATGGCAAGATACCTATTATACCGATTACCTAAGGATACTAAGCTTTAAGAAATAGTCAGGAATGGGAATTAGTCCCTTTCTTCAAATGAGACTAGACTTTTGCTCTTTCCTCAATTTAGAAGCCTTGGTGAGAGAGATATCTACCTATGGAAGGGTATTCCTGTTTCTGATATTACTACTAAGGAAGTCAGAAGGATGAGGGACGGGACTAGTAATCGAGTAGGATGGGATACATTGATATGGAATAAGGCCCTTAGACCTAATGTAAGATTTCTACTCTGGCTAGCAATGTGGGATAGACTAAGTACTTTGGATAGGCTAAAATTACTAAACTCCTCTAAGATTTGTATCCTATGCAAATCTAGAGGATGAAACTAGAGATCATCTCTTTTTTGAATGTATCATTTCAAGAGAAGTTTGGGCAAAGATCTCGACATTATGTGCCCTTGATTTCAACTATGGCAGACTTACAGATATCCTATGGTTTTACCAAATTTGCAGATTTCTAATTGTGATAGGGCTATCATTTTACTCTCGGTGGCTACATATGTTTAAATAATCTGGATTAAGAGGAATATTAGAAAGTTTAAACCAAATCTAATTCGCTAATATCTCTTATAGAATTCACTACTACCAACATAAGGGAGCAATTGATCATTAATCAGTTAAATCTTCACTGTAGCAAGATAATGGCACTTGTATGAAGAATATAGCACTAGCCCAATCAGAAATTTCCAAAGTTCTAACTACTCAATTCTCACAGCAGAAATGTAATTCATCTACAGTATCTAAGGAATAATTGAGGTTATTCATATATGGACTCATCTGGTATAATCTATTCTGGGTCAAGCATTGTTGATGAGCCATATTATCCACTCTTTTCCCCTTTAATCAACAGTTTTTCTTAAATCAGTGGGGATCAGTGGGGGTCTTCAAGAAAAAGAAAGTTAGGAAGTAAGTGTACCTATTCGTGGATGAAAGCTACTCTCTGCCTTCTTTAGCTAGCCCCGAAGCCCTATAAGAAAATCAAATCTGAACTCAGAATACACATGCCTAAATCATTAATAGAGATCGGTCTGAGTTTGATACTTGTGTTGAAATTCTTGGATGAAGTACAGAGTGGGGGTAGACAGAACCGTAGATCGACTAGCCAGAAACATCTCCTTCCAAACCGAGAAGCTCAGAGAAGTTTAGAGAAAGGATTTGAGAAAACACATTAAGAATAAACCAACAATCGATCTAATGACACTTACCTGAACCAAAATCCCCTCATTGGTTATCAAAAAAGTTGAGCCCCCAGAGAGACTCCTCTTCCTCCGACATCACAAGGTCTGGAAAGTTGAAAGATATAAAATCAATCCCTAATCGAAAAAGATTCTGTAGTTTCCGAAAGATAACTGAATTGATTTAGCTACCTGAGTTAATTTATTTGTGCGAAGAACCAAGGGATAGATAATCCATGGAATAATTGATTAAATCGTCGTCAGAGAGACTGCAATCATCTACCCTAATCGAGTAAGAGGTAGAAGATTCAAGAAAGTAGCAAGTCGTTATACCCAAATGGTAAAATGACTTTGTAAAATGTAATGCTTTATGTTTTACATTTGAATGTTGTCGAATGCTTACCTAGGCTTACTCAAAAGCCTAAGTGGTCGAGCTCACAGTGAACTTCTTTTGATGTAATCCTCAAATTTATTATTTAAAAACTTCTTAACAAAATATTGTAGTCGAGGTAAGTGGTTCGTGCTTTTATGCTCTCAGTTATTTTTCTTGTTTCTTGGTTTCCTATGTTGATGGTCAGTCGTAGCTAGGGTGAGTTGTGAAGTTGTTTATGTTAAAAAATTTTGATTGTTAATGGTTAAATGGTTGTTTCAATGTGTTAATGTTGGTGAAAAATGGGAAAAGATACAATTTTTGTTGTTAGTTTGGCTTGAATTTTGGATGTTTATAAATTGTTCGATGAAAGTTCTCATAAGATTTTCGTGTTTGATTTTGATAGGGAACAAGTAAGGTGGAGTGAAAGAATTTGATACTACCATCCCCATCTTTATGCTACATGATTCTGGATTTTTGTATGATCTAAGTAGTTTGTATATCCAAGGCCTTATTGTTGTTATTTTATGTATTCATTTTAAATTACAGCTTATACACATTCAAGGGATCAACAGTAAGAGCATAATAGGAAGCAGGGAGAGAATCTGTATCATTTTAAAGGTTTAGGGTAGAGTTTGCCTTAATTAATGTCCTTTTTAATTGTCATGAGTTTTTTCCTTTAAAGCTCATACAATTCATAACCTTCAATACCAATATTTAGTCCCCTTTTCACTGCCCACTAAAATGATTGAATTCTACATATGAAATTGAAGAATTTGAAAGGAGTTGGCCTTTCTAAATTATGAATGTGACTTTGCTATTTTGAACAAGAATTAAAATGATAAAAGAATATGATATAGATAAAAGAAGTTGTGATCTTAAAAATTAGTGTCATGCATTGCAACTACTATTATTATTACAAAAAGGTGAGTAGGTTAGGATTCGTCACTTGTGTTGACCAATTACTAATTGATCATTAATGCATGATTCAAGATTACTCATCTTGATAACTTTCTTTCATACAAGGGAGGGGCATATTATATATTCCATTTTGTGAATGGGAGAAGACTACTCATGCGTGTGGAAGCATCATAGGGTTTCTAATCAAACTTGTGACTTTGTTTATACTATGCAAATTTGAGTGAAGTCTTTATGTGTTTTGATGAAAATAAATGTTATCTTGACTCACATTTGACATTGTTTTGAGCTACTTATATACATTTCATGTCATGAACAGAGTTTCAATTTACATGGAAGAATCACAATTAGGTTCATTATTATAATTTATTGTGATTTTCAATAAATGTAATTATGTGCACATTATGTATAAGTATATGCTTTAAATATAATTTAGTGTGAAAGCATAGGTGCATTAGTCGTCTCATCTCCCTAAAGAAGATAATGTACTGCTTAGCTTGCATTTTGAAATAGTTCCTTCTTTGTTTAAGTATATGAATGAAAGTAATATTCGTATAAGTCATTTGTTTTAACATTTTAAATTCTTAGTTAGTTTTCAGCTTTGGTATGTTTATTCTTTTTTCTTTGCTATATCCATTGTCTTATTAAATCTACACTTATAACTTCAATTATTGTATTAGTTGGTGATTATGTATAGGGGGTTTTTTTTTCCAAATTTTGCCTTCCTCTATTTGATTGGAGACAAAACCGAAGAATTTGAGTGGCATCTTCTGTTGGTCCCTGATTTTTTTTATTTGATTAAGCATGATTGGAGTAATTTTGGGTTCTTGCTAGATTAATGTATGTTGGAGTTAATTAGCATGATAATATTGATGAGATTATGTGACATAGGTGAATTGAATTAAAGTTAAAGTAATAAGTTGCATAAGGGGTATTGTGGGAAGATTACTTAAGTTGTAAAGTCTTAAGGCTTTGAAGGCTGGGCAAAATGGACTTTGTGCAATCATTAAGGGTTTAAAAGGGAAGAAAATTTGGTGTCTTTCAATTAGAAAAAGCAAAAAAATGAAAATAGAGAGAGAAGAGGGAGAGAGTGTCGTATGAGGAGAAAAGAGGGGAAAGAAAAGAAAATCAACCTAGGTTTTGATTTTTCTTAGCCTTCAAGAGTGATTTTTAAAGTTGTTTAAGAAGAAAAAAGAAAGAGGAAGATTAGAGCTTCCATTAGAGCCAAGAAGCTCATTGTTTGGTGGAGATTCAAGGTAAGTTGATTTTAATCTTTTGGAGTTTTGAAAAGTTTTTGGTTCAAAGAGCTTAGGAAATGTATGGGTATAAGTATTCTAGGATCAATTTCATGCATTTTATTCTTTGGGTTTTCCAATTTGAATTCTTTTGAATTGGGAATTTTTTTGATTGTTAAAGGGAGGCAAGAGAGGCAAGAGGAGCAAGAAGAGACACATCCTTCAATAAGTTTTCAAGCAAGGAAATTAAGGTGGGTGACAATTTTATAATTGAGTAAATAAGCTATTAAAGTAGCTTTCTAATAAATGGAATTAAAAGATTTCCAACTACCTTGAAAATGTGGATTTATTGTTCTTTAAGATGGTTTGAGAATGTGCCATATATTTTTATATATGAATTTTGTGAATGAATTTTGAGTGATATGGGAATGATTTCAAATTGTTCCATAATTGTTGTATTTATGGCTTTTAGAGGATTTAAGAAATGGTTATATGATTGGTATGGGATTTTGTTTGATGAATTGTGAAATGATGATAGAAATGAATATGAAAAATGTCATGCTCATGAAATCAAATTTCCAAAAATGTGTCATATGGTCAAAATGTTTCAAGTTCATGAATTACATATTATGTGGGTTTGTGGTGGCCTGTTCTGTCTGTCAAGTGCACTTGATTAAAAAGGCCTTTCCTGCCTGCCCGCTAGTGGCATGGAGCTCCCTCGCGGACTCCTATAAGTTCACGGCTATGTAAGATCATTTTGTGGGATTGCGATAATACGTTCTGTTCACGGCTACACATGACCCGTATGGGAAATGTGTAGTACGTTCCATTATGGATCCACCCAAACCATTATGATGTGCTTATATGTTTACAAGTGCTGACAAGTTGAGAAATAGATGTTTTGTGATAAATTGCTATTATCACGAAAGTTTTCAAGGGTTTTTGTTTATTACCAATTATAAAACTGTTACCCACGAGCGTTAAGCTCACTCCCACTCCTTCCTATCCACAGGCGATGAGCAAGATATCGAGTGATTGAGTCGAGCGTCAAGGCATCACTCCAATTTGCACTTTTTTTTCTTTTGAAGCTAGAATTTATAAAATAATTCTTTAGTTGCATTTTCAGAAATTATTGTTTTGCAAAGTTTGTATATTTGGATTATGATGTATTTGTGGCTCGAAATGCCCACTAAAGTGTTGTAAAACTCTTATTCTAAAGTGTTGTAAAGTTTATATTATTAGAAAGCTAGCAAGATCATCTACAACTTCCAAGAAGACAATTTTTACCAGTTCTATCTAGATCATTCCAGATTTTCTAACAATATAAAGTTTGTAATTTTTGGATATCGGAGTGGAAAGATATGATTGTTACAAGTTATGATGCCACATAGGATGTGTGTATAGGGCAGCTTTGGTAAATGATGGGAAATTGTGGATTTGATGAACCAAATGGGTTGAGAATTGAAAGTTTTATGAGATAAATTGGGTGTTTGAGTTGTTATGAAGTGATTTTGCCTTAGAAGATTTGAATTTGGGAGGATTATGAGTGAATATGATGTTAGATTGGAGGTAGGAAGCATTGGAGAGGCTTTGGAGGGGTTTAGGGAACCCCTATGTCCGTTAGAAAGACATTAGGTCCATTTAACAGACCTTCTTGGGTCAAAAATGACCCCCAGCCTCACCAATGTCCATTTAATGGACATGATGTCCGTTAAACAGACCTTCTTGGGCCAAAAAAGGCTCCCAACCCTGACAATGTTCGTTGAACAGACATGGATGTCCGTTAAATGGACATTCACGGGGTAGCTTCAGGAAATTGCGATTTTTGACCCTTTTAGAGGCAGAATCTCACTTTGTGGTCTTCATGAAAGTTGAAGATCTATTGAAAGTTATGGCATTTGCGCCAAGGTAGGTACAAATTGATTAAAGGTATAAACATGTTCGATTCTTTCAGGTATAACTTCCACATCTGACCTCCAAATGAAGTGATTCTTAAAGAATGGATTCCTAACATCTTTTCCTATCTCTCCTTGAAAATGAGTATCTTTTGGAGTTGATTTTAAACAATTTTTATGGAGAGAAAGTGATGGGTCGGTTGGGAGAGTATGATTGGCGTATGTACATGCTTTAGCTTTTTAAGTATATCTTGAGTTGTAGAGCTCCGATTGAAATGATTCTTGCTTCAAAACAAACTAGAGACATAGAGCTACAATTTCTTTGATGAAGTAAAATTGAAATTCAGATTTGAAGATTTCTAAATTCTGTTCATAAATAGGAGAAATGAGTTCGAGCATGGCGACTGATGATGGCTATTGAGGGTTAATGAAATAACTCTACAATGGAACCCACTCATGCAAGTATGACTTCGGATAGTTGGGCTCCAGAAACGGTGTCCAACACACTATACCGGGTTGATCCATTTACGATTAGATAAGGGATAGATTATGCCCACATCTAGGAGTTTTACTATTTCTTTCATGTTGGGGTTCAACCTACGTTGACGTTCCCGCACTGCCTACATCCTTCTTCAAGGTTTATTCGACAGATACAAACATTTGTGCTTACACCTCGAATGTCAGATAATTGTCATCCTATAACTTTCATCCAGTTTCTAGCAATAGCTACCACCCTACTCTTTTGTCTCTCATCTAGTTGGTTGGAAATGATGATGGGTAAAGTTTGACCTTCACTTAGGAAGGTATATCTAAGATGTGTATGAAAAGGTTTAAGCTCTAAAGCAGGTGGTTTCTCTGTGGAAGGTGGTATAGGTGCTTCGGTCCAGACTAATATGTCTTGATAAGTTTGAACATCCAACTACTCTATCTCATCAAATCCTTTAGAATTATGTTGTGTCTAGTTTCTATTCCTTTTACTTTCCTTCATATCTAGATTTTGGTTACAAATTTTTGTGCTTTGATCAAAATGTGAGATAAATTGAGTAGAAATGGTGTGAATATTACATGAATGTTAATTGGATTATTTTTGTGAATTTTGCATATAGGTTGAAGGGAAAGTCAAGTAAAGTTGCATTAAAAGACAAAGAAAAAATTAAAAATTAAAAAAAAAGAAAAGAAAAGTGGCGTCAAGTGTCACCACTTTAAAGGTGGTGTGACTAACATTTAATTAATTTAACCAAGTCATCACCGTGCATGAATAACATTTAAGTTAAATGTTAGTCATGATGGTGACTTGGTATGTCAAATGTTAGTCACGATGGTGACTTGGTATGTCATCACCATGCATGACTAACATTTAATTTAATGTTAGTCATGGTTAAGTCACCCCCGTGCATGGCTAGTCACGGGAGTGACTTAATTAGTCACCCTATGCTTGGGTAGTCTGTGTGACTTAACTAGTCACCCGCGTGCATGCCTAGTCACGGGGGTGACTTAATTAGTCACCCCATGCTTCGGTAGTTTGTGGACATTAACTTTGATTTTGACACGTACAGGTTGACAGCATAACAACCCTATAAACCTAAACCTAAAGTCAGGCTATAAAAAAGAGAGGAAGGATAAAAGGCAATAGGGTGGCGGCTAAAGAAAAAAATCATTTTTCGTTCACTGTTTCATTCGTTCACTCACACAGAGACACAAACATGGGTGGCACAGAGAGATAGAGAAAAAGAAAATAAGCAGAGACGAGAAACAGAGATAGTCTGAGAAGGAGAAGAAGAGAGCAACAACAGAGAAGTGGGAGCTGGGAAGAGAGGCCAAAAGTGAGAGCTGGAGTTGATCTTGAGCAAACATTTGGTGAGAGAGAGCAATTGAAGCAGAAGGTGAGAGTGAAAGATGAAAGTTGAGAGTGCAAAAGACCTCCAGTATCTCATTACCCGACCCTTTGTTTGCTTATCTCATTCCTTATCTGTTGCTTGTTTCTTTAAGTTTATTGTTTTGTTGGTATTAATTGATTCATACTCTTATTAGCTTAATGATTGTTGCTTGTTATCTTGTAATAGTTTGTTTAAGTAGTTATGGGTTGTTATTTTCAAACTTCTGTCGATAGTAATATGGGATTGAAGTATTTGAGTATGATGAACTGTCGGTATGATATGATGGTCTGATCTCTTTTCTTGAGAATTAATGTAGCTATTTAGTTGAGTATGTATGATTGGGTTACAAATATGTTGTCTTATTTATCGTTATGGTTTCTAAACTGAATGGACGTAATGGAATGGCCAAACGTTGCATCATTTTACTATAAAATGAAGATTCGAGAGATAAAGTTTAATACGGATCAAGAAACTACGAATTCCTTGGTTAAGAACTAGAAATATATTAACTTAAGTGCTAATTGGTAGTCAGGTTTTTATAATTAATTCGGATAATAACTTATTGAATATGAAAGTTAGACTAGTTCATTATTTGAATCGATTTAGAACCTAACTATTAATTTTAGTAAGAAAACAATCCAATCATTTTCCCTTAATCATGCGTAGGAGATTAAATTAGTGAAATTAATTTTCAAGAGTTTTTCCACTATGATTAATCTATTTGTCTTTGCCCCCAATTGATTCCGTCTATTTTTCAATTTAATTTCGTAATTTTCCTTAAAAGCTTTCACTCAAAAATGCGATAGAAAGTCTATGAATACAATGTTTTTATTTTTATTTTTATTTTAAATTCAAACTTAATTTAAGTTGATCAATTTCACCTCTGTGGGAGATGTCGCCGAGTTATCAACTACAACTATCTTGTATACTTACGAGTAGGATAGCCTAGGTCTTTTTAGAACTTTTTGGGCATAATAAGTTTTTGGCGCCGTTGCCGGGGAGATGTTTAGAGTTTTGAACTTGAATTAATTTTGATTGTTTTTATTTGCTAAAGTGATTTTGATTGTTTCGTCGATTGTTTTTTCTATTTATGCGTACTGATAAATGCTTAATTAGTTATCAAATTATTTCATAACACTTAGCGATAATTGACATCAAATTGCTTAAGATACTCACTTTGACTTATATGTGATTTTAGGTACAATTCAGAAGCAAATAATCTAAAGTGAGTTGAAAGCTCTATATTTTGGCCATTTTCTAAAGATTATTTTTCACTTGTCTTCGTGGGTAAGAAGAAGAAAGTTAAAAGACAAGAGGAAGATAAGAAAAATGGAACACAAAGAATATGAATTATAGAAAGCAATAAACGTGCATGTTTTTGCCATGAAAAAACGTCAATTTGGTGGAGCAGAAAATGACAGCAAAATGAGCATGAAACGACAACAGGGTGAAGGAGCAAAACACAGATGTGCAGCAAAGGGCACCAAAACGCAGTCGTTGAGCCGAGGTTTAAAAAGAAAATGTAGACAATGTCTACGTTTAATGTCTTCATTTAACGTAGATGTAAGAATGAAACGCAAGCATTTTTTCAAGAGAAGCAGTGGAGGGTTAAGGAGGCATGAATAGTAAGACGGGCCAACTAGGCATATTTGTCACATCATATGAATAGTAGCAAAAATAGAGAATAGAGCTTGCGATAGAAATAGAGAGTAGGGAGGCGCCAATGAAGACATAACCTATAGGGTTTCGACTGGGACATTGGATGGGGGTTGCAACATTTTTCCGGGAGAGACCCATGTAAGGGTACGTCCTGATGCCAGTTCGGAGGTGATATCAACACCGACAACCCGAGTTAAGCATTTCTTTCATATTTTTGTTATTTCTTTCTCTCTTATTGAATTTATTGTGTTATCCTAGGCATATGGATTTGGGTTTTGTGTGTGAATGATCGGATTTTCGTTATTGTTCAATTATTTGTGCATAAACTCATTGGATATTGTGAAGGGATGATTTTAATGTGTTTATTGCATCGTTTAATTGCAAAATCATTTGTAGAATTTTGATATATTTTGTAATTGAGATGTTAAAATTCATATGTAGCGACTAATGATTCGTAATCATTAAAGATAACATGACCTAGGTTAAATGACGCATCGTATGTGGTTGTTGCCTTGATTAATCGATTTTCCTAATTTGTAATGTTATTGCCTAATTAAAGCTAGAGATCATATCCTAGGTTATTCGGTGGTTAGGTTTAATTAATGATCATATCTTGGTTAAACAAAAACTAAAGGAAAGCTCGAGTTAATTATTAACCCATGATTAATAATTGCTGGGAGAGTTTGAGAACAACAAATCAATGAAATATGCTTAATTAGGGTGTATGCCAAGATTGAACCAAAGAATCGGGTCCCTATTCAATTCTCCACTTTTATCATTTTTTGCATGTTTTCTTTAATTTGTTTTCATTGGGTTAGTTTTATTTTATTTTCTTATTTCAAAATCCAAAACCACCATTTTTCCTAAACATTGATTAATTTCATTTCAACAACTTTACACAAACTCTCTATGGGATCGACCTATACTCACCACTGCTATAGTAGTAGTCTAGTTATTTTATTTTGACTAATGTTACGACGCGCGATCAATTTTGGTGTCTTTGCCAGGGAGTGCGGTGTTTTAATTTTAGTTTATGATTTTAACTGGTGTTTTGTATATGTTTGTTCGTAATTGGTTTCTTTTTGGTTATTTCGTGATCCTTTCATTTTTTCTGTTTTGTGTTTGTGTTTATTTCTAGATGGGATAATCAACAAAGTTACTTCCATGATAGTTTGTAGGATGCACAATAATTCTCGTATAAACCAGAGGTTTCTTATCATGATTCAGGTATATCTCTAGACTACTATATCAAGACCTTTAATGCTAACAATCTTTAATTTCAACAGGGGAGTATACAACAAACCCAACAGGATATCTAACAACTCCAACAGGATGAAAGGTAATCTTAGTCTAGTTGTTAAGATTCGGAAAGGTAACACGACTCAAGTACATCTTTAGAAGAATTGCTTAATAATGTGTGACCTTCATGACATAAACATCCTGATTTTGCTTTGAATTTCTATTCGAGACCACATTTTTACCACATGCATTAATATGGAGATGATTAGGCATTCTTTGTTTTTCCGAACTACATCAGCTAAATAGCCAACCCTATTGTCATGGTTTTCCCCTTGTTAACCCCCTTTGAGCTATAGACCTTTCTTTTTGTATAAACCACAAAATTAACCAAATGTCTTACCCAAGTCATAAAGCTAGTGGAGCATTTGTGATTAGTAAGTTTGTGGATGTTCAAAAGTGTAAGTGTAGGGGTGTACATATGTGTGGGTTGGTTAATGTTGGGATGTTTTGTTATGTCTTATCATTGAAATTCCCATGTTAATGTAGTTTCTTTTAATGTAAAAAAAGGGGAAAAAAAGAAAGAAAAGAGAAAAGAGAAAAGCACGAGAAAAGAAAAGAAAATTTTTGTCGTGTTATTTCATTAGGTTATTTTAGTAATTTTCTTATTAATTCACTTTTTGTTTTTATTTGGTTTATACAAGGAAGGAGGTGTCAGGAAGGTGAACTTGCTCCCTTTATTGACAATGTACATCAGATCAGAGACCTTTCAAGGGACTTTGAAGACAATCTCGAGGGACCCAAACCAGAAGATCAAAAGATGGGTGAAAGATAGCTAGTGATGAAGAAGTATGCCAGACTAGTAATCGGTGCTGCCACTTCGTACATACGATTAGGGGAGGTAGCTAGGAACTATTAATTGAAGATTATCCACTACAACATGTTGTTATCATTCTATGGGGTGCCCAATGAAGACCCTTTAAACTTCATTCGGGAATTCTATACCACTTTCCAAACATTCCCGTTAGATGGCCTATATGAAGATCAACTCAGGATGAGATGCTTCCTATACACATTGAAGGATCGAGTCAAGGAATGGCTGATGACCCTTCCACCCAGTTCATTGACTTCATGGGAAGAGGTGTACAACAACTTCATGGGAAAGTTCTATTCCCACCAGAAGACTTTTGAGTTGTGGACAAAGATAGCTACCTTCACTCAGATGGAGGAGAGCCATTCCATGAGGCATGGGAACACTTCAAACTCTTGCTCATTCAGTGTCCACACCATCATTTTCAACTCCACATACAGAACCGGTTCTTTTATGATGGATTGTCACAACAATATTAGTATAAGGTGGGCAATGCAGCAAAAGGAGCTGGGGGAGAGAAGACGACCGAAGAAACATATGAGATCTTCGAAATGTTGAGGACCAATTCTCAACAAAAGAGCGTAAGGGGAAGAAGAGTTAGAGTTCATGAAGTGAGCTCAAATCACGAATTGGCTATACAATTAGCTGAGTTAATGAGGCATATAAAGATGCTAACTATAAGGCTACCCAAAACATTCCAAATCAAGAGGTATGTGGTATATGTGGAACTTATAGTTATGGAGCTATCATTTGCTTATATTCTTATGAGCCTTTTGTAGATGGGAAGGAACAAGTGAACTCACTCAATGATTTTCAACCAAGGGAGGGAAATGATCCATACTCAAACACCTATAACTTGGTTAGAGAAATCACACCAATTTTCTATGGAAGACCAATAATCCACCAATATAACTCAACAACAATACCAAAATATTCAGAGGCTGAATTATTACCAAGGGCAATCCTCACTTCAAAACCCACCAAGCAAGCCTTCTTTGGAGGAAAGCCTAAATGCGTTTATTTAGGTCACAACTCAAAATCAAGAAATGAGCAATAAAAGATTCTATTCTTTAAAGGCATCTGTGAAGAGGATTAAGATCCAAGTAAGGAACTTGCAGCTCAATTGAACAACAATCAAAAAGGGAAGTTGCCTAGTCAACCCGAGCAAGCACAAGCAGTCACTATTCTAAGAAGTGGTAAGGTAATCGATAAGCATGTTGAGATCCTTTCTAATCTTTCAGGTGCAGGTAACCAAGAGGAGGAGAGCCTCCCCAATGAAGAAAGTAACCAAAATGGAGGAAGCAATGGGCACGACACCCCTTTATGTCATGTTCAAAAGGGTGAAAAACTAGGGCATGCAACCAACTGAAATGAAGGACCATGATTAGGTAAGGCGACTAATCCTTATAAACCACTGATCCCATTAATTGAACCCAAGTTTATCATATAAATTGGCTACATTTTCATAGTTTTTAATGTACTTTTCGACTCTTAATTCGTGAT
>JANIHZ010000160.1:248725-260052 GCA_027478365.1 Erythroxylum rufum | reverse complement strand
GCATGCGAACATGCTCATCATCTTTTGGGAAATCATTGAATTAATTAAGTTCATTATGGTATTTTAATTTTATTCTTATAAGAAAATTCATATACAATTATTTAAAAATTAATAATTTATTGAATCATTAAAAATAATTTTAATTGATTATTTATTAAATACAAAGATTTTTATTCATTAACAATAATATAATATATTTAATTAATTATTTACAAAATCAATCACATAATAATTAAACATAAGTAAAAAAATTTTATTACTATTCTTAATACTTGGTACCAAACAATAGTATAACTATTAACTTCTATAATTTTAATCATAATGCTTAGATACTAATACGCATAATCAATACTTCTGTTCTTATTTCGATTTTTACTTTTTTATTTTTTTAATTTGTTTCGATTCTTTTATTATTGGTTATAAGATGAGACTTTGGTGTTAATTGATACATCAACTTATTGCGAGAGCCTTCCTGGGAAGAAGATCCGAAGGCAAAACCTTCTCTCAGTCACTTTCCACTTTTGAGAAATCATATTCAACACTTAATCGAAACTGAGAGGGTGGCTGGTCTTATTTTCGTACGTTATTATATGCTTAAAATTATCCCTCTATTCATCAAGATACACGTAAATAAAAACAGGAGGATCGATCTTAACCAAAGCTTGATATGTCTTTTTGTGCAAAATTTTATTCAATAATCAAAATCTTACACTGGTTGAAAATATCGACTAATCAAAGTCGGATTGAAAGTGTGCATTATAACGTAAGTGTTCAGTTATCGAAAACTTACACCCGTCGGCACCTATTATTATTGTGTTTTTATTGTTGAAAAATAAGAAAACGCAACCATTCAAAATAAACCTCATTTAGTAATTATTTTCTTCTTTTTAGCAACCAAAATAAAAAAATAAAGGAAAAATAGAAATAAAAAGTCCTTATCTTTCTTAAAAAAATAGTAAATTATTATATAAAGAGATAGCTTAGGTAAATTCACTTAATTAGTTTTACCTAAAGGCATATGTCTCAATTAAAGATGATAAATCGACTTGAGTCAACGGACAAAAGCTCGAGTTGATTTGGTTGTAACTCTAAGTTTATATTCTAAAATGGACGACCCAATTTGAATCAAATAAGCTGACTTAATTCAGCAAATATAATTTTTTTGCAATTTTTTCAAAAGCTTGATTAGGGTTTAGGTTGCCTAATCAATTGGGCAAGACCTTAGATTAGATCTAAGTCAAAATAAGCAAATAAAACCCGATTAGGGTTTAGGTAATCAATTAGGCAAGACCTTAGATTAGATCTAAGTCAAAATAAGAAAATAAAACCCGACCTGATTTATTGCAAACTATAATATTCTAATTCAAATATTCTAATTAAAAAAATACAAATACAACAAAAAAATTTGATCGAAGATGCGAGATTGGAATGGCGATAAGCTTCAAGATCAAGACAACAAAGAGGCTTCTATAACTGTTAGCGTAAAACAATGAATGAAGAGAATCTATGCTTGTGCTCCAAGAAGTAACGCCTCTCTTCGACTCTCTCCTCTGTCCTTAGCGGCGGCTAGGGTTTGCACCTACTTCTTCTTCTCCTCGTCCTCGTTATCTGCACCTTGTCCGTCGTACTCTCCGCCGACTTCCGTCGCCGCAGCCATGCCGGGGGTTGATCCGCAGGACGTTGAGTGGCCAGCGAACAGAGTGAGGGACACTTTCTTTAAGTTCTTTGGGGACAAGAAGCACGTTAATTGGAAATCGAGTCCTGTTGTTCCCGTTAATGACCCAACTCTGCTCTTTGCAAATGCTGGTAATATGTCGTTTATTTTCTTTTTCCCCGTGTTTTTTGGTGATTCAAATTTCTGTTTGGTTTGTGAGTAAATGAAATGATCGTGAAGTGCCATGCTTTTAGGTATGAACCAGTACAAGCCAATATTCTTGGGAACTGTTGACCCTAAAACTCAGTTAAGCAAGCTTACTAGAGCTTGCAATACTCAAAAGTGCATTCGCGCTGGTGGAAAGCTCAATGATCTTGATGATGTTGGTAAGGACACTTATCACCATACATTCTTTGAGATGTTGGGAAATTGGTCGTTTGGTGATTATTTCAAGAACGAGGCAATTGAATGGGCTTGGGAACTTCTGACTAAGGTGATTATTTTGTTTAGCTAATTTACTTACATCTGTTTTCTCTGAGGTATTTGTTACCTCTGGTGTTTTAATCAAAGCTAATGCCTTGGGTTGTTGACGCCTAGGTGTATAAATTGCCATCTGATCGGTTCTATGCTACTTATTTTCATGGTGATGAGGAAGCTGGTCTTGCTCCTGATACTGAGGCAAGAGATATATGGCTCAAATTTTTGCCACCTAAACGGGTTCTGTCATGTGGTTGTAAGGTATGGTTCTTTGATGTTTTGATTTTGCTTATATTTTCTTGTTATGATGATTCTTTTTATAGCTATCTTTTTTTTTAATCATTATTAATGTTGAAGAAAGTGGCCACCAGTAGCTTCTTTTCATATGGTTGTAGGATACTGTTTTGGTAACCTATGCAAGAAGCCTACTTTTGTTTGACATCTTGGTTATTTTTGTGTTACATTTAAGATGATCACTATTGTTCTTGTATACTGTGCATTATAAAGTCATAATTATTTACTTTCACTTTGTTTGGGTATATTCTTTCAATAGGACAATTTTTGGGAGATGGGAGACACTGGTCCTTGTGGACCTTGCACAGAAATTCATTTCGACAGACTTGGTAATCGTGATGCTGCACCATTGGTTAATAAGAACGATCCTACAGTTATTGAGATATGGAACCTTGTCTTTATTCAGGTAATATTTCTTGATAGTGTCTATAATTTATAGCATCATTATTCTTAAATTGTACCAATGCATCAGATTTGGTGTCAATTAATTGATATAAAGACTTTGATTTAATTGAACCATTTCTTTTAGGTTGAGAATTTGTGGTCTTATCAGGATTTAGCTACCCTGAACTACTATAATTTACAATTTTTTTAAATATTATTATGCAGTTCAATAGGGAAAGTGATGGTAGTTTGAAATCTCTGCCTGCAAAGCATGTTGATACTGGAATGGGCTTTGAAAGATTGACTTCTGTACTTCAGAATAAAATGAGCAATTATGACACTGATGTATTCATGCCAATTTTTGATGCTATCCAGCAGGTAACGTCATAAGACTTTTTCTAAAAAAATCTTTGTGCCATTTCTCTATTTTCATGTTTTGTGTTATATTTTGTGTTGGTGATATGAAATAATGACTGAATTGAAGGTTATTGAATAAGTTTAAACATGTTCGAGAAAAATACCATGTAAGGTTCTTAATGGAATTACTTACTGTACCTTTTCTAGCATTGCTCATTTGACAATGATTACATATTCTGATTTGGAAAATTTGACTAATACCTTCACAACAGTTTCGACTTTGTCTTTTCCCCTTTCTTATTTCACAGTAAATTCTTTTGTTTATCTTCCTGATAAAATGCTATGACAATTTTTATGTAGTGTTTGAATGGTCTAAAAGCCTATCTGATTTTTTTCATTAAATATTCATATTTATCCTATTGGAAAAAAAAAAACATTGACTTATTTGGTTGCATGATAACTCTAATTTCTGAAACTGTAGGTAACAGGGGCACGACCTTATACTGGAAAAGTTGGATCTGATGATGTAGATGGCGTTGACATGGCTTATAGGGTTGTTGCTGACCATATTAGGACCTTATCATTTGCAATTGCTGATGGTTCTTGTCCAGGTAGTTAAAGGTCTAATATTGGGTGTACAGCTTTTATTTGTTCTTGTGGTTTCAAATAAATAAGCAAGCTTATATCTGCTCACGTGCATGTGTATACTTTGCAAATATATGTGTTAAATGTACTTCTTTTGAGTAGGCAATGAGGGCCGTGAGTATGTTTTAAGGCGTATCCTTCGTCGAGCTGTTCGGTATGGAAGTGAGGTTCTAAAAGCTCAACAAGGATTTTTTAATGGGTAAGAAAGAGAATTCATTTTTTGATGCTTATTAATGGAGGTCAAACTTGAGGTGATTTTTGCATTTACTTTTGTGAAGTTGCCTTCATTTCTTTAAGGTTTCTACTTTATTCTCTTTGTGAAAGATTGTCATCTTGTGACCATCAGTGCTTATATATTTTAACTATAGTTTTTTTTGGTTATTGCTTGACATTAATGCTTGCTCGGGTGTAGGCTTGTTAGCGTTGTTGTAAGAGTGATGGGTGATATTTTCCCAGAGCTCAAACAAAATGAAAAACACATCAAGGAAACAATTGCAGCGGAGGAAGCAAGTTTTGGCAAGACTTTACTCAAGGTATGCCCAGATATTGAACATCCAATTTGTCAGTTTATAGTCTAGCAAGAATCTTATTGTTCTTTTGTGGATAATGGTTTTTGTTGGTTCTACTGCTTGGTTGTATTAGCATGTTCTGTCAAAGATTAAGGTTGCAATTCTCATAAATGTTCGTGTTAAAGACAATATTAGAGAATGTCAATTTAGGGCTTGATACAATCTCAAGACCCTCGTAGCCTTTATAATAGTAAGAACCAATTATATAAGGGAAGTACCAATTACATAAGGAAAGCTGATGTTAGGAATAAATAGGAAATCATATAGATATAACTTTTCCGAGCATAGATCTAATTTTCCTAATACTTTCCCTCAAGCTGGAGCATACATATCATAAGCTCCAAGCTTGTTATATAGATATTTCACTTGAGACCCTTCCAAAAGTTGGCCTTCTGACTTGACATATGGTGTCTCAATCAATTCTTCTTGAAGCTTTTCACGAGCAAAGTGATAATTCACCTCAATATGTTCAGTTCTCTTATGGAAGACTAGATTAAAAGTAATATGAAGACGATGGTGATGACTGTGAATCTTTTAGTCATACTTGATGATGAGCGCGGTCAATGTTAACTTTCAAATCAAGACGAGATAGATGTTTCAGAGGAGTAGGATTACGGTCAGGAGCAAGTTCAGAAGTGGTAGAATTAGGATCTAGGTTAACATGATTGGGAGTTGTTTGGGAAGGGATGAAGGGAATTGGCAGACCCACATCATTTTCAATAGAGACATACTGAGCATTATGTTTCTTCAAAGAATGTAACACCAACAGGCACAAACAGGCACAAAAAATTGATTCAAAAGAAGGGCTGAAACATTTGTACCTTTTTTGCGGATGAGAGTATTCGAGAGAAATGCACTTTATAGCTTTTAGGTCTAATTTATTTGTGACAGGCTGAAGTTGATGAAGAAAACAAACACAATTGAATACTTGAGGATTAATAGAAAAAATGATATTGGTAGGTAAAGAGGGTAGAGAATGGAGTTTTACCTGTCAACATAAAAATTGACATTCAATAAGAAACATGCAGTGAGTACAACATCTCCTCCAAAACTTTGGGGTACATTCATGTGGATTAACAGGGTACAAGCTATTTTGACAATGTGTTGGATTTTTCTCTCAACTACCCCATTTTGTTGAGGAGTGTGTGGGTGGTAAGATTGATGTTGAATAACATATTGTTGTGATTAGATGGAGAATGAATTGGAGAAATATTTTGTAGCATTATTGCTAGAAAGAATATTACCAAGTTATTTGAACGATTTTTCATTAGATATAACCAAGTTATTTGAGAGAAATCATCAATAATAATTATGAAATATTGAATCCAACTTGGATTTGACACGACTTGGACCCCAAATATTTGTATGGACTATCATAAAAGGTTTATGCTTTTATTGACTCAAGGAAAAAAATGAAATTCGATGATTTTTTCAAAGTTGACATACTCATAGTATATATGACGAGTTTGTTGACTAACAAACGCCGCTGACACTACTAACGATGCTTCAAAACATACGAAAGACTATACTAATGACAAGTTACCCAGGTTCTGGTTGGATTTGACATAAAACAAGACCAAAACCCCTTTACAATGAAAAGGCGAGCTAACCAATCAGACTGTTGTCGTCGGTGGTCATTAGAGGGTGTCGTGTGATGCACACGTGGACAATTTTGCGGCTAAACTTCCGATGCTGTGCTGATTGCTGACTCCTCCTAGTTGCTTTTGCGTGTTTGATTTTTTATTTTAATGGGTGGAGATAAGAGTTTTGGACATGTCGTAAGGTTTTAGGGTTTTATGGTAAGGGAGGTAAAGAGGTTTTGATGATCTGGGATTAAACTTGCTTTGATACCATGTTAACCATAATATCAGATAATGTCAACTGGGGCTTGATACAATCTCAAGACCCTCGTAGCCTTTATATGATAGTAAGAACCAATTACATAATGGTAGTGCCAATTACACATGGAAAGTTGATGTTAGGAATAAATAGTAAATCATATAGATCTAACTTCTCCTAAATAAATTTGACTTTTCCTAATAGTTTGATTATACGAATTTAGCTCCATTACCAAACAAGGGATACATATAGTTTATCATAAGGCAATGCTTGCATCACATTATTTCCTTTTCTTTTTCTCATTTTCATTTTCATTCATCCAGCATATAGCTCATCATTGCTTAGCAATAAAATGAGACCTTTTATATTATCAATGTCCTCTAAAATTTCCTTTATTGTATGTTTGGACTTATGATTTAAAGGGTGTGATTCATTCTATATTAGTTTCTTGAAACTTATGTTTATGTCTATTCTATTATTGGTACTATTAATCAATTCATTCTCAACATTTTTTAGGGGATTGACAAATTTAACAAAGCTGCTCAGGAGGTCGAGGGGGAAGTGTTGAGTGGGCAGGCAAGCTCATTTTTGAGAATACTTACTTTGGATATAAAGTTGTTTTCATTTGTGATGCACCAAAACTCTGATCTTAATATAAAAAATTAAGTAAAAAAGATTTGAAAAATATGGGGATTCATATTGAAATTATGAATTTTATGATTTTGAAGAATTATTCTCCATTGTTTTGAAACTGTTACTTTGATTTATGAAATCTTAAAATGAATTGTACTAGATTGTAGCCTTATATTGAAATGTAGTTGGTATTGAAAGAGTAATCGGCATTAGCTCTTGGTAATTAATAGTTAGCGGAGAAAAATAAATTAAATAGGAAAAGCATTTTTGAAGATAAGAGTAATTACGGAATACAAACTTTGGCTTGATCAGATTAAAGAAGTGAGAGGTAACAAAGCAAAGGTTTCTTTTCTTTGTTTCTCTTTTATCTAGATTAATGATGTCTAGAGAAGTAGGAGCAATTCACGAATATGAGTTTTGGATCTTTTTCTCACTGTATTGGGTTCTTGTGAAGCCAGGTCAATTTCAAAGACATTGAAATGTCCGTCCAATTCCCACTAAAGAGCTGTCCCTAATTTACTTCAAATAATTTCTTCTAAGTCAAGATGCGTTGGATAGAAGGAACTTCCATTGGTTTTACCTTTCCATATTTGACCATCATTTTCTTGGTTGCAGGATGCATTTGTTTTGTGGGACACCTATGGATTCCCTTTAGATCTGACTCAGGTGCTAAAATTGCTATTTTTTTAATACATTTTCTCTTGTGATTATGCATCCTAATTTTTTACTGTCAATAGTTGATGGCAGAAGAAAGACGATTACTAGTTGATGTTGAGGGTTTCAATAAGGCCATGGATGAGGCAAGGGAAAGATCAAGAAGCGCCCAAAATAAGGTATGCCATCAATAACAGATTAAGGTGAAAACTTTGAAAACAAAAATACAGAGATGAGGAGCATTATGTACCTGACCTACTAAAATCTCAGAAGATCAAACTTCACATTGATGTAGCTGCTATATGGCCTTTTCCTCCTCTTTTGCTCACAGCAATGTTTGGCAGCAAGCTGGTGTTGCTGTTGTCTTGGATGCTGATGCAACATCTGCTTTGCATAAGAAGGGAGTTTCTATTACGGATGATTCCTACAAATATATTTGGTTCCAGGTTCGTTTGCCTTTTTCCCATATTTTCCCCATTTGTTTGCAGAACTGTTACTTCTTTTCTACTGCATTTGAGCCTGAGAAATTAAAATGTTGTCAAGTTGGATATATTTATACTCTTATTTGTGACTTTATGACAATCAAACATCTGAAGCATTTAGAAATTATTTTACCTTTCCTAATTTAAACATTCAAAGTATGTTAATGAACATGGTATCTGTTTTTCCATTTTGATGTTAAAATTTTTGTTGAAATGAACTCCTGCAAGTAATAATCTTTCTCCTTTTTTTCCCCCCATTTTATCTTTTCCTTCTTAAAGATAATATAGGCATGTAAACAATTTGGGATGACATATTCGATACAATGCATGATGATACGACTTCGTATAGATGTGAGTCAGCATATAGAACCTTATTGGTACTCATCTATGGTTCATTGATATGTTTGGTAAATTCAAAGCTGATAACACAAAATTTTCTATCTAGATGAGTGTCACAAAAGCTCCATGAAATATGATCTTTTTTCATATATTTCTTCTTTTAAGAATACACTGGCTGATACAAATGAGATCTTTTGCCCGCTTTCCTTTTTCTTGTGAGTTCTCTTTTCAGAACCATGAAAGTGTAATAAAGGCCATCTATACTGGTTCTGAGTTTGTGGGAAGTGCTGCTGCTGGCGATGAAGTTGGTGTGGTTCTGGAGTCTACCAATTTCTATGCCGAGCAGGGTGGTCAGGTAATGCCATTGCAATCGGTAGTTCACCTTGATAATGCCTTTCAGCATTACTTGAGACATGCACGAGTGCATTCAGTTGTGTGCTGAGATAGAGACATTTTGACTTTTTCATATTAGTTTATGTCAAGACTAAGCATTTAATAAGTTGTCCAGGTGCTGTCACAGTGCCTGTTCTTTTCCTATATTGTTCCTTTGTAACGTCTCCAAGTTTTCTGATTGTAGATTTTTGATACTGGATTACTTGAGGGCTCCTTCGGATCATTTCAAGTTGGCAATGTCCAAACTTTTGGGGGATTTATTGTACACATTGGTATCCTAAATGGAAATACTGGTAGACTTTCTGTGGGTGATAAAGTGACCTGTAAGGTGAAAACATAATCCTCTATCTTTGAGCTCGCATTATATCTCTTTTTTTTTTGTGGTAATAACTCTGTGCTCCTAATGACTAGTGCAGGTTGATTATGACCGGCGTAAATTTATTGCTCCTAATCATACCTGTACACACATGTTAAACTTTGCTCTCCGGGTATGTTATTGTGCAATTTTACAATGAAATGATAAACTTGTATATATATATATATTGTATCAAAGCGTTGCATCTTAAGATGTTCTTCAAAACATAAATGTAGGAAGTGCTTGGTAATCATGTTGATCAAAAGGGATCAATTGTTCTTCCTGAAAAACTACGATTTGATTTTTCTCATGGTAAGTTTGATTTATCTACTCTGTTTTAGAATGTTTGTTTAACTCCGTCTATCTTTATGCATTGCTTCTGAAACATTGGTAAGTTGTGTATAGGCAAACCAGTTGATCCTGAACTTCTGAGGAAAATCGAGTCCATTGTGAATGAACAGATCAAATCTGAATTAGATGTGTTTTCAAAAGAAGCAACTCTTGCAGAAGCTTTGCGGATAAATGGTTTAAGAGCTGTTTTTGGAGAAGTAAGTGTGGGAAAGAATTTTCCTGTATTCTCATATATTGAATAGGAGTATACAACCATATATAGGACATTACAAGTAGGAATTTAAATCTGGAAAGTTATCTAAAGCTATCTAATGTAATCCCTTAATTTAAGGGATTTCAAACTTATCTTATCTATTTACAGCTGTTTAGTACCTCAACAGTAAGCTCTTGCCGGTCATCTACTTGTTCCAAGAATGCATTTGTATGTGACTTGTGATGCCAGTGTCTGCTGTGAATGATACAGGTCTATCCAGACCCAGTTAGAGTTGTGTCAATTGGCCGAAAAGTTGAGGACCTTCTTGCTGATCCAGAAAAGGAAGAATGGACATCAATCTCGTCTGAACTTTGTGGAGGTTAATTCTCATCTTTGCTTTACATCTTGGTTCAGCCTTCTCTTTTCTTCCTAATTTTGAATGATGAAATATATGCTTTGTTTTTTATGAATATTAGGTACACATCTAACAAATACACGGGAAGCAAAGGCATTTGCTCTTTTGTCTGAGGAAGGAATTGCAAAAGGGGTTCGTAGAATAACTGCTGTCACAACTGATTGTGCTTTTGAGGCAATTGAATTGGCACAATCACTTGAAATGGAAGTTGCTGAGGCATCAAAAGTGGAAGGAAGCCTGCTGGAAAAGGTCTGTATCTAATTGCTAAGTTGGTTATCTCTGGATACGGGAAAATTTATCTTTCAATTTGATTTGTCTAAAAGTAGATTTGGCATGTAAGAAGGATTTTTGCTTGTTCCACTTTTTAGTATTCTGACTTTATTCTATACTGTCAGCTGTTGCTCACGGAGTGTTGTCCTTCACTCTTCAATTTGATATTGAGCACCAATTCCGTTTCTCTTACTTTGAGTCCTATTTGTTCAAGATTCCTTCTCGGGTAGAACTTGGGCAATCACTTGGAGTTTGTTATGCAATTAGCATGAGGGGTTAATGAATGAAATGCTTGTGTACTTTTAACCAATTATGTAGAAAAGTGATTTGAAAAGTAGTAATTACAGGGTTCCAGCCTGGCTACGCATAATCTTTGCTCAATTAATTATTATTTTTGTTTCCATTCCCACACTGATCTTAACTTGTAGTTCTGTAATGCAGATGGAGATATCAAGATGTTTGGTTCTATTTTTCTTGAACTACGTTGCTTTTTTTTTGGCCTCAGCTACTAACATATAGAAGTATTGAGATTTGTTCGTCATTTTGTTTAGTGTGGAACTGTTTAATGCAAATAAGGTGGCAGAGGAAATTTATCGTTATGAATTTTATGATCTCTGTGCCCTTTATTGATGCTGTAAACAAAGTAGTTATGTGGTTTTGGTATTTTCTTCATATGACTTTTCGATAAAGGAGAAAATTTGCTTTCCATACTTTTATAAGTGACTGTATCTCGGATTTTGTTGATATGTTTTCATTTTGCAGAAAGTGGCGTTACTAAAAAGTCGTGTGGATGGGGCAACTATTCCAGCAGCCAGGAAAGCTGATATTAGGAATAAAATCACTGTTCTTCAGGTATTTTGATAGGTCAAGAACGAGACACCTTGTGACCTATTGTATTGCAACATGATTTTGCTCCTCCGAAAGTTTAGTGAGTGTAATGTTCCTGATTTTGAATTATACTAAAAAGGTTTCCATCAACAGAATCAAGTGAGAAAAGCACAAAAGAAGATTGCTGAAGAAAAT
>JANIHZ010000160.1:219055-239903 GCA_027478365.1 Erythroxylum rufum | reverse complement strand
ATCTATTAAAAAATATTTTTATATTTTACAGGCAAATACTATTTTAAAAAAATATGGTAGAAAAAATTACTTAATTAGCTATTAATTCCTCGGAAATTTGACCAATGCAAGACTCTGTCTGAGCTGTAATTGTAAACCATGAAATAAGATAAGAAAAGGAAGGTTTGTTCTTTTTTCCTAATCATTCATTTTCACTCTTTTTTTATGCAGCATAGTAAATATCAGATGTCATATACTGTCGCTCTCTCGCTCTCTCGCTATCTCTCTCAGCTCCTCGTCGATTCCTTCTAACTCATTTCGTCGGAACTCTGGGCATCTCCCGCCCGGACTCCAAGGCTACTCATTTCCGGTAAGTCTTCCTTGTAATGGAGATTTTCTGAGGGCACCAACGGGTGAGGTGGGGGTGATGTCTCGCCAGGCGACGTCCACGCATTTCCACAAATCCAAGACTCTTGACAATAAATACGTGAGGGACATTTTCTCTTTTAGAATTTTACTTTTCTTTTCTTTTCGGTTTTGAAATTGTCCCCTCAAGACTGAGTGAGGGTTTTCGAGGTTTGGGATTTGGATTTGAGGCCGTACATCTTGGTTTCTGAGAATGAGGAAAAAGAGTCTCAATTTCGGTGTTTTTCTTGTCCTGGACATTGCTTGGGGCTTGCTCTTTTTTTTTAAAAATATTTAACTGCCTGTTTTCAGCTTACAACATCGTTGTGTGTGTGTGTGTGTGTGTGTGTGTGTGTGTGTTTCACGTCTGTTACTGGCCCCAATGGTTTTATTGTTTAAGCGTTTTCCAATCCAATTTAGTGTTTTCTTGTTAGGTTTTCCTAATATACTTTATGATTTTCAATTTGCAAGTCGATAGACATGTTTTCTTCTTCTTTCCGTGTTCGTTAATATCTGCAACTCATTTGATGAACCCGGAGATCTAATGTTGTGCGTTGCTAACACTTCTGTGATTTCGGTTCCATGTGGCTTGAAGTCCTGCAATCTGAATGTTGGGTTCTATTTAAATTTCATTTTTGGCTATTTTTGATAGGTGCTCGGAGATGAGATTGGCAAAGGAGCTTATGGCCGAGTTTACAAAGGCTTGGATTTGGAAAATGGAGACTTTGTCGCCATTAAACAAGTTTCCTTGGAGAATATTGCGCAAGAGGACCTTAACATTATCATGGTTTGGTTCTGATATCTTCCTTGTTTCTCTTTGCTTGCTAGTTGGGGATGGTCACTGAAGTTTCACATCTTATGTTTTCACTGCTACTATTCACGTTTCACCTTTCAATACTTACTCCACAAGCACTAGAAGTTCTAAAAGAAGGCAGTGAGACCGTTTTTTACTCAAAATGACTGAGTTAATGAAGTTGTTAATCAAAAGAAATAAAGAAAAACAACATCCACCAACTTTTGCAGCATGCCGGTCCCATTTGGTTGAAATGGAAAGTTGTAATTGCAGTTTGAGTTTGTAGTTATCAGTTTGGGTCATGTTGGCTTCCTCTGACTAAAATTAAGATTTCTAGGTTCTGGTTTATGGATTTTATGTTTTAATCATTTTTAGATTTGTAAGAATTCCATCTCTAAATACTGTTCATGCAAATCATGTTGTTTTATTCTTGAAATGGATCAGCCACTTAAGCCAGTAATATCATCTTTAGTCTGATCTTTTCACTTCTTTTTCACAATCATAAGAATTGATGCTAGAACTTGGTGCAACCAGATATAAAGTTTTAAAGTGGTGATACTTATTCAGTTCAGATGATATGTGAAAAAGGGTGAAAACGCTATTGATCCTGGACCTTCTCATTGCAGATCTGGGCTAAATCCTTATAAAAACTCACAAATTTGGTAATAGGCTGCTGGAATATCAAGTTTTAGGTTTGGGTTTCAGCTTGAAATGCTAAAATTTCAGATTTGGTATAGCTGGGTTTTTTTGGGTTTGATTGCTGGAAATTTAAGCTTAGGATTTTAAGCTTAGGATTTCAAGATTGTGGTTGACTAATTTTTCCTCTTTTATTTTTTTTGTAGGCCTTAAGCTCTTTTGCATCAATTTCTCTTCTCTATCTTCGCTTTTCCTCGCTTCTCTACCTTGCCTCTTTAGTATCTTCCCTTGTTCCTTATTTCTTTATCTTTCCTTCTTTCTCTTCTCATCTTCTCTCCTTTTATTCTTTTTTTTTCCCCTCTTATTCTTTTTTATCACTCTCTCTTCCCTGAAGTATCCTGCATTAGGTTTTTTATTATGTTTGACAGTCTTGTCAATGTCAAGTTGGCTAACATTTGATTGTTTCCTTTTGTATTCTTGGCTGGCGGCACTGATGTTTCAGCAAGAGATTGATTTATTAAAGGTAGCATTCTTTTACTTTTATAATTCCTTCAAATTTGTTTTCTCTAACTGCAATGTATATTGTCTGATAGTCTCGGTGCCTGCTCATTTAATTTTATTTGAGCCTCCATGGGGCTCATTGAGTGTTATTTAAAAGATGGTTATTCTTGATGTTTCACTTATATCATTTCGAATGTATTATTGTTAGAATTTGAACCATAAAAACATCGTGAAATATCTTGGATCATTGAAGACGAGGACTCATCTTTTCATCATTCTTGAGTAAGTGGGATCATACTACTTTGACATAGATTAATAAACCATATATCACAAAGCTTAAGCATGTTGCTTGTAATTTCCATTTCTTGTTGAGATAGGTATGTGGAGAATGGCTCCCTGGCAAACATCATTAAGCCGAATAAGTTTGGTCCTTTTCCAGAGTCTTTGGTGGCTGTTTATATTGCTCAGGTTTTATTCATGTCTTTGCAGCTAATTCCTGCTTTTAGGATCAATTACTTCATATGATACATTTTCATTGATTATCTTTGATGATAGGTTTTGGAAGGCTTGGTTTATCTTCATGAACAGGGTGTTATCCACCGTGATATCAAGGGTGCAAATATCTTGACAACCAAAGAGGTAATTTGCTTGCTCAGTTTCTTTTGATGATGTTCCAGTTTATTTGGGCCCTTAAGGGTGTATAATGGTGGTATGCCTCCCACTACCTGGATCTTGGTGCATACTTTCTGCATTAATGCTTCATTATATAATGCAAAGAATGATCAGTTATCGCATATATTTCTGGGTTTGAATTACTATGGTAGTGAATTTACATGTAGAAGATTACGTACTTGATAATAGTGTGCTGCATAAACATAAGCGTTATAGATCAGCTTAATGTGTAACTTTTAGATTCCTAACTGTGATTTAGCAATTTACCTATTTTGGTTTATTTGATTTAATATGTGTGTCCTGTTGTGTGAGTTTTCTGCATCACTTGATCCTAAAGACTTAGTTTGCAGCTTTTCCTCTGGTTCCATGGTGATGCTGCTTGCATTGCATGACTTGAACATGTTATGTTGTGATTGTAGATCACAACAAAATGAGCCTGTCATTCACCAGGGTTTTAGTCTCAAGTTCCCTATTGAATTCTAGGAGTTCTGATTGGATTGAAAATCTAGGGTTGTAACAACATTTTGTGATCTATATTTTCAGGGTCTTGTTAAACTTGCTGATTTTGGGGTTGCAACGAAACTAAATGAGGCTGATGTTAATACGCATTCGGTTGTTGGAACACCATACTGGATGGCCCCTGAGGTAGTAAGTTTCTATCTATCTTTACTGTTATCAGATTACCCTGTTCTGTTCTTGTTGTTGGTCTCTTTGTTAAAATTTCTTTTCTCATCTAATCTTTGAAATTCTCAGAACTGTCTTTAATGAAATTATTTTCTTGAGGTGAATCTTTACTAAAATTTGTTATTCTGCTACATGTTTGAAGTTAATAGTTTACTACCTGAGAAAATCTCAGTGTAGTCATCTATCTGAATGATATTAATTTTCTCAATCCAAGTTTAATTTCTAGGTGGTCTAGTAATAATCATCGATTTCATTTCCACGCTTCTGTCTGGGATATGGGCTTGCATGAGTGATCAAATTTCAGAAAAGAAAACTTAAATCCATACATGTTTGATGTATTTCAGGTTATTGAAATGTCGGGGGTATGTGCTGCTTCTGATATCTGGAGTGTTGGCTGCACTGTGATTGAACTTCTCACATGTGTGCCTCCCTATTATGATCTGCAACCCATGCCAGCCCTATTCCGAATTGTTCAGGTTTCTTAAGTATTCTTTTCCTTTAGCAGGTGCATCTCATGCCATGAGTAGTGATTATCATATACAATTTAGCTTCTCCTTCAAACATTTTGCTTTCACACTGCTTGTTCAGTAATGATTTCATGAGTTAATTGAATTTCAACGGACTTTTATCCTTTGATAGTCAAGGAGCTGTATTATATATGACAGGGAGCCTTTTTCTGTTAAGTTTTATTGTGTTTGGTTCTACTTGGTTAGAGACTCAATTAAGGAAGTTACTATTAGGCACAAACAAACATGCACGAATTAAAATGTTGAATGTATATTGCAACTTACATAAAATTTATGTGCTTGCATAGCTTTGTACTAACGACTTTCATGAAAATAATAATTGCATTCATTGTTCCCCTGATGCATGTAGTTACAAATTTGATATAACCAGAAACATATTTGGAAATTATTAATGTTCTATGGAGAAAGATAATGCCCTGAGAATATTAAATAATACTTCAAGCTTTGGTATATGAAACTCTGATTGGCTGCTATATGTTGTGCATACTAAGCTGACTATTTGTTTGATGAGAATTGGATCATAGAAAGTCATAGAGGCTTGCAAAAATATTTTCCTTCATGAATATTTTGTCATTTGATTGCTTATGCTCTCATTAGTAAAAGTAGGGTGATAGGAAACAAAAAAAACCTCACAAGCTTTGCGGTAAACATTCTCACCTCAGAATGTCCCAAACTCTCAGCTGAATCCCTTTTTCTTCCTAAGAATCAAAAACTGTCCTCGCCCCTATCATTCTTTTCCCCCGTATATTTTCTATTCTCCCTCCTATTCTTCTTTCCTCTAACCATCCTAATCATTATGCTGTATAACTAACTTCTCAGCCTCATTATTTTTCCAGGTGTCCCTTCCCCCTACTAGAATAGGCTGTCCGTATTTTTGGGCCATGGGAAAGTTCGTCTAAACATTGACCCTTGCCCTGATTTATGCTACCATGATTTCTATCATAGGGCAACACAGATTCATCTGCAATATGCACTTCAATGATTTACGCTATTAGATTGTAATCATTCTTATTTTTTCAGGATGATCATCCTCCATTACCTGATACCCTATCTCCTGACATTACTGACTTCCTCCACCAGTGCTTCAAGAAGGTAATTTAATTTTCATGTTGTTATAGTCAGGAATTGTAGAGTATGGCATAGTGAAGATCTTTGCAGAGTATTGCTTGCTTTCTTTAATGGATTTTTCAGATTTCATATGATCAAACTTTTTGTTTCATCAAAATTTTGACGTTTTTGTGCGACTGGCACCGGTTTGGTGTCCTTTTAGCTAATTTGATATTTCTTAATCTGACCTCTGATTCCACTTTTCAGGATGCTAGACAAAGGCCTGATGCAAAAGCATTGCTTTCTCACCCTTGGATACAAAATTCTAGGCGTGCTTTGAACTCACTTCGTCACAGTGGATCAACAAGGTAGTGTTTTTCTGTATCTCCTCTCTTTCTTTCTCTCTCTCTATCTTCTAATTATTGTTGCTTAAAGTATTTTTAGTCCTGTGCTTATGTGACAATGCAGTTCAGTTCTGTTGTAGTCCATACAGTATCAAGTCAAAACAAAGAGTGTTGTCTTATAGCACAGAATGATAAAACCAATTACTAACTATATAGCAATATCATATGGTTTGTCCACTGCACCTAATTTGTAAATCAAACATAACTAGATGAAACTGGTGCTCCTTTTTGAAACTAGAAGAAACTAATTAATGAAGTTGGGATTAGTTTGGTTTTAAAATTAATGTCATGGTTTCCTAGTTCTTAAAGCTCCAAAAAACTGTGAGACTTTATTGGAGCCTTGTCTCTTGTGTATAATGTTAGACAAGGCCAAGGAAATTACTAGAATCAGAACTATTGAACTCCTTTTATGGTTGCCTTTGTTGTTCATCTCTGCCATATATTCTCCTGTTATCGATGTAAGAATCAGCTTGTAAATAAGTCTATGTGAAATTAAAGACTGGATAAAAACTCAAAAGTTGCAATGTTTTGGGAGGTGCAACAACATATTGGTGAATGCCTCATCAGTTAATTAGCCTGCAATTTAAATGGTTGTACTATGATTGGATAAAAATGCTACCATGTGGAACTTGGGAAAGTGAGAGCCAATGAGATTGGCTAGTATCAGAGTCCTTGCATGATGAGAACAGGATATAACACTGTCCTTTCTGATGATGTCAAAAGAGTGGCCCTGGTACTATCTAAACAAATTTCCTTTTTCTGATTTTTGTAGAAGTGTACAGGAAGATGCTTCAGTTGATACAGAAATTTTAAATGGAGAAAATCAGAGCGCTGGTGTAAGTGCTTCTGGGGAAAAAACGGAAGCTGCAGCTGCTGATAATGTTAACGTAAGAAACCCATGGCCCATTCTTCTTGAGGCAAAAAAGATAAGAAGAAAAGAAAACAACAAAATAAATCCTGAAAATGCATGGGTTTTGTTTCAGATTTCTATATCATTCAATTTTTCTTCTTCTTAAATGTTGTTTCCATTGATCTTGTTGAGCGTTTTAATAGTGTTCATTATCACCAATAACTTCGATTGTCCTGAGGGTTTAAAAAGATGACGAGAGTTATCTGCTAAATGTTGCGTTATGTTCATTGTTGAGTTGAGAATATGATGTTGCCTATCAAATGATTCTCCACTGTTAGTGCAGTGAAGCTAAATTTTTTTGGGGATATCTCCAATTTTTTCTCCTAAGGTTTTCATCCTTTGTTTCCAGGAATCAAGAAAAGAGATCCTAGTAGAGGGTGCTGATGTCAAGAAGTCTGATAAGGCTCATTCTTCTGATTCTGTTCTAGTTGAGGAAACTACACAATTAGAAGATGATCTTCAACCAGATCAAGTTCCCACCTTGGCCATTCTTGAAAAGTCATCTCTGCAAACTGACTCAGGACGACTATCTGCCTCCAAAATCATGGCTGCTTGTGCTCCACTTCATGGTTCTACACGTAATCATGATCAGAATGAGGTTTTAATGAATGGTCAAGATGAATCTCCTAAATCAAGAAGGAAAAGCATGGATAGGAATCTTGGAGCAAAAGGCAGTTCTGTATATCCTGAAAGTGAATCATTTGGTTTTGCTGCAAAAAGTCAAGATAATGGACAAAAGGTAAATTTGGTCCAGTTAATATTCACAAAACCCATTTTTATTATCTTTTAACGGGTCATTTCTTTTTCTCTAAAGAGGAAATATAAAAAGTTATTTTGATACATTCAACTGTCAAACAAGTGCACGTTAGGAAATTTTCTGTTTTTGTAGCAAAGTATTATAGAAACTGTTGCTAAATGCTGCCATGTGCTTATGAGGCTTTATGACTTATGGAAGTTACAATTGAAATTAGGAAATTGTTATCCATATAACATTGAGTTCTGTATGCTAGTTTAATACAGTTGCTTGAATAGAAACTAACATAATGCTCTTACCATAGTTTTTGGCTGCTTTAGCCCTTCCTATCATTTGCATGAAATTTGGAATCATAGTAATGTTTCAGCTCTGAGTTTTTTAGTTGGTAATTGCCTTTTAATGTCTGAAAAGATTAAGTTACAATTTATTTTATTTGATTTTTGTCAGAGATATTGAAAGACTTTAGATTGTAATAATACTTTAAATTAATTGTATATATTCTTTCAAAGTAGTTATCTTGCAGTTCCTGAACAATAAGAAAAACCCTCTTCAGTCCCTGTCCTTGCCATTGTTGTACTCTTTCCATGGTCATATCAAAATTTTAAAATCATATGGCTCTTAATCCGGCACTTTGAAGGTGTTGAAGACATCAGTAGCCTTGGTAGAGAATGAGCTTAGTAGGTTCAGTGACCCTCCTGGAGATGCTTCTCTGGATGATTTATTTCGTCCCCTAGACAATAACCCAGAGAACCGAGCTGCTGAAGCTTCAACATCGACATCATCACAAGTGAACCAGAGGAATGCATCTGAGAATGATGCTGGAAAAAATGACCTGGCTACAAGATTGAGAGCTACTATTGCTCAAAAGCAAATGGAGACTGACATGGGCCAGACAAATGGCGGTGGTGACCTGCTGCGCCTAATGATTGGTGTTTTAAAGGATGATGTGATTGATCTTAATGGCTTGGTATGTTAAGTGTACATTATATAAATAAATAGTTTGTTTCATGGATTAAAGTTGAGGCCTTGTCATTTGCTAATCTTGATGTTGCAGAATTAGACCATAGTTAAGGTGTTGCTACCACCTTTAATTTACTCAGAAATATGTAGGAAGTGGATTTTGAAAAATTTTGAAAACAGTGAAAGATATTTAGGGAAACTCTTCAAAATAACAGGCTGTATACAAAATATAGTGGATAGTGCCATTACTTGAAGCCATATCTTTTCCCCTCTTCTTTCTATTAATTTTGCTCTGCTGATGATGCCTCCTCTGCTTACCTTTTCTTTTCTCAGGTTTTTGATGAAAAATTGCCTGCTGAGAATCTTTTTCCTTTACAGGTATTCCTGTGTTATACCGGTATTGGTTATCCTTTTGTTACACTAGTATCATGCTGCATCTTTAATTCTTTATTCAACTGTTCAATGCTCTCTTTTACAAATTCCTGATCAACAGATTCCAAGTATCACGAAAGTTGATACTGTGAAGTTTCGACGCTGTTTTTATGCTCAATGATTTCTCTCTGTAGGCTGTTGAGTTTAGCAGATTGGTTGGGTCGTTAAGACCTGATGAATCAGAAGATGTGATTTCTTCTGCATGTCAGAAACTCGTTGCTATCTTTAACCAGCGCCCTGAGCAGAAAATTGTTTTCATCACGCAACATGGTTTGCTTCCTCTAATGGAGTTACTTGATGTTCCAAAAAATCGGGTATATCTACCAAGTACAAACCTCTGGAAAAGTTTATACTTCACTTGTTATTATCAACTTTTATTGGACTGTCATAACTGCTAATAATAAGGATGTTCAATGATTTCCAACGTTGCAGGTGATAGGTTCTGTTCTTCAACTTATAAATCAGATTGTAAAAGATAATACTGACTTCCAGGAAAATGCTTGCCTCATTGGTTTGGTAAGTTACAGATGCATTTACGTTGTATTCCATATATTTTTTCTCTTTTAGAGAATTTTGTGTTACGTTTATTTCTGGGATTGGTCTGATAAAGTTATGTAGTTAGTGTAGGATCAATTAAGAGTTGTGTCCGTTTTTTGGAGATGTTTTCTCTTATGAGTCACACCAGTGTATTTACTTCGTTTTCCTGTCCAAGACTTCTTGTTCCAATTTTGTAATGACATGTATTCCAGTTCTGAGGCTGATATTTCATTTTCACTCCCTGATTTTGTATGTTTGAGTGTGGTTTACAATTCTTTGATTTAATATATTTGCTTGCTAGTTGTAGGCCTGGTAGAAGATGGAAATTAGCTGTAACTTATTTCAGACATTCTGAACATATTCAACACTAGATTACCTACTTTACTTTGGATTTTTAGTTGGTGATAGATTACAACTCACTATCAATTGACACGAGCTAGGCATAGGTGTATGAATGTCTTTTGAAAAGCATTAGAATTCCATAATTCAAGCTTCCTATCTAACTGTTGTAATTGAGCAGTGAGAGGATCGTATAATAGATTTCTCACCTTTGTTCTCTCTCTCCCCCTAGTATACCGATGGCTTGAATTGTCTGACAGATCCCAGTGATTATGAGCTTTGCTGGTCCTGATCGTCCTCCAGAAATCCGCATGGAGGCAGCTTATTTCTTGCAACAGCTTTGTCAGTCAAGGTGGGGAGTTATCCTTTTTCTCTTGTTGGTGCTGCTTCTTTGAATTTCATCTCCTTGTGGAAACATAAGAGTTTAACTGAAAATCTTGGCTTTTTGTTACAGCTCTGTGACACTACAAATGTTTATTGCTTGCCGTGGAATACCTATTTTGGTGGGCTTTCTAGAGCCTGATTATGCCAAATTCAGGTTGTTGTTCTTTGTATCTAGTAGAAAGCAGTTATTTTTGCTTGAGCAATGTATGGTGGATTTGCGATAGAAGTGCAGCCATTGTAATAGCTGATGTGTGTCCCTTGTGCTTTCTTGCTTTTTCCATCTAACTACTGATTTAATTCTCTGCATTCAGGGAAATGGTTCATCTGGCTATTGATGGGATGTGGCAGGTCTTTAAACTTCATACATCAACTCCTAGGAATGATTTCTGTCGCATAGCTGCTAAGAATGGAATACTACTTCGGCTTATTAACACCCTCCACAGCTTGAATGAGGCTACTCAGCTAGCTCAGCGACCACGTTCTGGTCCACTGGATGTCTGTCATCCTATCTTTAATCGGAATGAACAGCCTCTTACTTCCCCTGATCTTGATATCCTTAAGGTGAGGCATGGAGTGATTGATCACTCCTTGCCAATTGGAGCACCAGAACCTTCCCGTGCTTCAACTTCTCATTCTCAAAGGGTTGATACCATTCAATCAGATGGTAGATACATAAATGATGATAGACTTCAATCGGGAAATGCCCCATTGGAAACTTTGGTCACTTCTAAGGTTGCTGACTTAGCAGCTTTGGAGAAATCTATGCATATAGTTTCCAAGGAACCTTCGGTAATTGCTTCTAAAGAGCAAGAAAGCTTAGAGCGATGGAAAGTTGATCCAACTCGATTATCTACTTTATCCACTAGAACATCGGACAGGCCACAAAAGTTAATAGAAAGTGCATCCAACGGTCTTCCAACCATGCCGCCTAGTCAGCCAGAGCAAGTGAGACCTCTTCTCAGCTTATTGGAGAAGGAACCCCCATCAAAGCATTTCTCTGGTCAATTGGAGTATGCACGCCACATCTCAGGGTTGGAGAAACATGAGAGTATACTCCCGCCGTTGCATGCATCTGAGAGGAAGACAAATGGTGAATTAGATTTTCTGATGGCTGAATTTGCAGGTATTATTTTTGGTTAGTTTGCAAGTAGTTTTTTGTAGTTATGACTTTAGATTATTAAAACTTGTCAAAGTTAGAGCTTATAGTTGAATCCGTTCATGGATGTGTTAAACATTGTCTGAATATTTTTTTTTTTCAATACCAGCAAATTACTGCATCTTCAATCAGCTGTTGGAAAGATTGATCATGTTAAATACCAGTCAATAGGTTTTTTAGTCGAACTTCAAGATTTTGATAAATTCACCCTTTATGCTGTCAACATGTCTTCCTTCCAGATGGTTGGATTTTATTTGTTTGTCAATTTCTGTCTGTCTCATGTTTGCTTTCCCAGTGGAGAATTTGACTGTCATACATGTGAAAGCATTACTTATGGTGTTGTTTTCCAATTGGGAACAATTTTCTGCTCTGGTTGAGTCTGATTGATTTCTCAATGACAGAGTTGTCTGGGCGTGGAAAAGAAAATGGAAATCTAGAATCTGCTCCTAGAATCTCACATAAAACTCTAACCAAGAAAGTTGGAACATTCACATCTAATGATGGAGCTGCTTCTAAATCTGGTATTGCATCACAAACAGCATCTGGTATACTGTCTGGTTCTGGTGTTTTAAATGCTAGACCGGGGAGTGCAACATCATCTGGGCTACTCTCCCACATGGTATCCACCATGAATGCAGATGTTGCCAGGGAATACTTAGAAAAGGTCGCAGACCTCTTGCATGAATTTTCAAAAGCTGATGCTACTGTGAAATCCTATATGTGCAGTCAAAGCCTTCTTAGTCGTCTTTTTCAGATGTTCAACAGAGTTGAGCCTCCTATTCTTTTAAAGGTGTGTGACAGACAAATTGCTATCATTCTTGCTTGAGATTGTCTCGTAAATTTCTTGATGCTACTTATGTAAACAAATTTTACATGTTCCAGATACTGGAGTGTATCAATCATCTGTCAACCGATCCAAACTGTTTAGAGAATCTTCAGCGAGCTGATGCAATTAAGTACTTGATCCCAAACCTGGAACTCAAAGATGGACATCTTGTTGGACAGATTCATCAGGAGGTAGGACTGCATTGCAGCAAAACCTTCAACTTAGTGATTCTACTGTGGTGCGCGTGTGCATTGTAATTGAACTGTCTTAAACTTTGTGAATGGGGTGCAATGCACATGCAGATTGATGTTTGTTATTATCCTTTGAATTGAATTGGATCTCTTTAATCTCATCTAAACAGTGTCAGGACTCTGACTTTGATTGCAGCCTTAAGTACATTTTTATATGAGAGTTAATTAACACCAGCATACTAGTTTACAGTTTTTCATTAGTGAGCTGCTCATTTGGTGGAAGGTAAATTTTTTTTAATTTTTTCTTCGACCTTTGGAAAAATAGTGGTACTTTCTTTCAGATTTCACAGTCATGATTTTGATATGGGAGTGAAGTAATGACAACATACTAGTTTACAGTCTTTAACTAGTAACTGGTGACTTGGTGGAACTCAACTTAACTTTTCTGTTTAAGTTTTTTTGCTAACTAATCTTAGAATCAAAAGATAATTGCATGTAGTTAAATTAAGTTCTAGAAAGAGCTGAACATGTACAAAATACTGGTGCAAGAGGCTAACATCATCTGTTATAGAAGCCATGAGGACATGATCATAGAACATCTACAATGCAGTGTGCCTAAATTATGTTAGTCCTGATCAAATGCTTCCAATGATAAATATTAAAGATTTGAGTTGGAGATCAGAAAGGAATCGACTTTGAAGCTTATCCCTTGCTTTGACCTTTGGAAGCTACTGATGCTTTCTTTTCTAGTCATGCTATATCTAATCTTCACCACAATTTGCTTATTTATTTATTGCTATGATAAATGGGACAAACAACTAACAGAGCCTGTTTATGGAGTACAAAAGAGCAGTTAGAAGTTTCCTAGTCAACCTTTTTCCCAACGAATATTACGCTAGAATTACCATCTTGCAAGGTTTTTGTTGGTATGATAAGCGGGACAAATTACTTACCAAACCTGTTTAAGGAACTTGTGGTATGAAGAAGCATGTAGAGGTTTCTAAATCATGAAACTTTTCTTTAAAATACTATAGCTGAAAAATACCATACTGTAAGGTCCTTCCTGCATCTGGTTTATATTACTGGTAGTTTTCTTCATCAATCTTCCCTTTACAAAATTTAAAATTCTAATTCATATATTTGACTCATTTTTAAATTTTGGCTGTAACAATTAGCTTAAGCTGCTCTTAACCTTTCTTTGTCAATTCTTTTTCTTGAAGGTCCTCAATGCCCTTTTCAATCTGTGCAAGATAAATAAGAGGAGACAGGAACAAGCTGCTGAAAATGGAATCATTCCACATTTAATGAATTTCATTATGTCAGATTCCCCTTTAAGACAGTATGCATTACCTCTACTCTGTGACATGGCTCATGCATCACGTAATTCAAGGGAGCAATTGAGAGCCCATGGAGGTTTGGATGTGTACTTGAGCCTACTTGACGATCCACTTTGGTCAGTTACAGCTTTGGATTCAATAGCTGTTTGCTTGGCTCATGACAATGATAGCCGCAAAGTGGAACAAGCATTGTTGAAGAAGGAGGCTGTTCAGAAATTAGTGAAGTTTTTCCAGTGCTGCCCAGAGCAGCAATTTGTGCACATATTGGAGCCATTCTTGAAAATTATCACGTATGCATTCTGTATCTTAAAGATCAAGTATTTAGTTATTAGGGAAGTTACTGTTATATGATGGAGGAAATCATTCTATATCTACATATGTGCTTCATTCAGTAAATTGTTGTAATTTCAGTTTCACATTGGGTCTTCTATCTTTTCTATTGTTGGGTCTGCTATTTGCATATTATTTATGTAGGTCTCTATTGTTCTCAGGCTTTTGCATTTTGCGTTCTACGTATGTGGTTCAGATTATTTGTTCATATTCCTGTATATAACGAATTAATCATCCTTTTGAATTATGGATCTTAGATGCACTGAATACACGTGCCATGGGATCTAAAGCCCAATCTTTTTATGTGTTCATGCATTTTTGGTTTTTAGTTGTGCATAGAAATATTGGCTTGGGGCTTACCTACTATTTACCTTTTTTTCTTTTTGCAGGAAATCATCTCGAATAAATACAACATTAGCTGTCAACGGGTTAACACCTTTGCTCATTGCCAGGCTGGACCACCAGGATGCAATAGCTCGTCTTAATTTGCTCAAATTAATAAAGGTAATATTAGATTTTTTAATATAGGTAGAGTGTAGGGTCTATTAACAAGAATTGGGCTTGAGTCAACTATTGCCAAAATGACTAGAACTAGTCATTTGGTTAGTTGGCCCTTACCATTTACAAACTCTTTAACATTTTCATGTTTAGTTAATATGAGATACTTTAACAGGTAAAATTTTGAATTTTACTCGGCTGTCCTTTAAAATATGTTCAAATGTTTGAAAAATCTCAATTTAAAAAATTGGTTATAAAATGGTTAACTTTGAGCAATTACAGCAATTAATGAATTTGAAAGAGACTTTAAGAGTATGAAGGTTATGTAAGGGGTTGGTAATTGAAAGTGGAATCATTTAGAAAATGTCAATTGAACAATTAATCATAGAATTAAGATCAAATTGTTTGAGGCTTACTGTTTGGGGGTCAGTTCAGAGACTAGATCTTAAGGTTTTCATTCAAATTATTGCAACTTCACATGAAGTTTTTTTTTTTTTTTCTCTTTTCAGAATCTAAACTCAAGGGACTTTAGAAATTAATCTTTGTCGGAAATTTATTGGAAATATAATTTTAAAAAGCTTTGCCTATCAGAAAGCATATTGGGAGAATCTTACATTGAAATTTTGATGATTCTCGATTGTCAGTAACTTCTGAACAATGTATTTTCAGTGGATAGATGTTTGTTTCCTCCTGGAAAATCTGCTTTCTTATGAATGGATGAGATCTCTTTAGAGTTTTCTTTACCTTTTCTTGGTGCATGTTCATGTTTTTTTCCCCCCGGAAAATCTGCTTTCTTATGAATGGATGAGATCTCTTTAGAGTTTTCTTTACCTTTTCTTGGTGCTTGTTCCCCATAGGTAGCAGCTAATGGGTTTTCTTTACCTATCGGGTTCCAACATTCTTCATTTTTCTTTCCAATCATTTGTATATTATTTCTTAGGGCATGGTATATGAGGACATCTTCTAGTCAATCATATGGAGAAGTTCTAAAGATAAAGTTTCTATTATTAGGCATTGCCCTCACCTGACACATGCTTTTACTATTCGTTACCAGCTGTTGAAAAAACTGTTTATGTGATATATTTTGATGAATTGTAAACTGCATCAGAAGCCCTGTTTCTCCTTCCTCTAATGTTTGATGGTTTATTGGAATTTCGATGTGTTAGGCTGTGTATGAGCATCATCCTCGTCCAAAGCAATTGATCGTGGAGAATGATTTACCCCAAAAATTACAGAACTTAATTGAGGAACGCAGGGATGGACAAAGCTCAGGAGGGCAAGTCCTTGTTAAACAAATGGCTACTTCACTGCTTAAAGCCCTTCATATCAACACTGTCTTGTAAATATTCATTTCGTAAATTTGTTCTGCAACATGTAAATACGGTTCGTTAGGCAGGAGTGTTTTTTTTCCTGTTTATCTTGTTTTCTTTTGGTTTCATTTTCGCTGGTAGTTTCTTGGTTCTTTCATCTAATCTCCGTTTCAAGGTTGGGATGGAACAAGTTGCTCTGTTTCACATAGGTGTCTAGAGACTTACAGGGGTGGCTTTCTTCGTGTTTTTGGCTTCAGTGAGCCGCCACATTGTCGGCTACTTTTACATATTTCATTAACTTGGTTTTCATTCCGCTCTTTCTTTTTTCCCCCAAGTCTCTTCCTGTATTGTCCAAAACAATGTAATATTTTCAATTACAAAGAATAGTACGTGTTGGCCTTATGCTGGGAATGAACAAGCCAGGTGATACTGGCTTTATTGTTAAATTCGTGCTATTGAAATGGTGGTAGTGTCTATTATCCTTTAGATGCTGTCAATTCTTTGCCAATTTCTATCCTGCGATTATTTCACAGGGTGCAAATGCAACTCAACTTGGAAGCAAAGATATCAGGTAGTATTGAATGTATTTATTGCTAAATTCTTGCAATTGCAATAATAGGGCAGGGGATGTACCATCTGAGCGTGTTCTTAGCTTAGCTTCACTTATCTTGAGATACACCTTCAATCACTTCCGAGTTTACTGATCCGTCTGAGCTCCTGCACCACCTCTTTCATGGTAGGCCTTTCTTGTGGATTTTCCGTGACACAAATCCCTGCCAGATATGCACAGGCCATAAGCTGCTCTGGCTCTCCATCTTTAACCATCTTTGATTTCAGATAACGCGTTAGTGCCTCTTTCCGGGGAACATGATGCATGTAATCATTATTCTGCTCTGCTGTTGTACCACCTGTAGCATTGTCAATGGCTATTAAGCTACAGCTCCCGTGTCCATTTTCTAGAGAAGAAGCTTCCTTGTATACGTCATAAACCTCCTGCCCTGTGAGAAGCTCAAGCAGCACTGCACCAAAGCCGAACACATCGCTTTTCTCAGTGAACTGGCCCGTCCTTACGGACTCTGGAGCTAGGTATCCAATAGTCCCTTCCACTTCTGCGTCTACATGTGTTTCACCCGGTGGGATCACTAGCGATAACCCAAAATCAAACATCTTAGCTTTCAAGTTGACATCCAGTAAAATGTTATCAGACTTTACATGTCGATGAATGATGGGCCGCGACATGGCCAAGTGCAAATAAGCAATTGCTTCGCCAACTTCAATGGCAATTCTTAGCCTTCTTTGCCATGGAAGTGACACATTGGGACTTACTTCTATAGTTCCATCCACTCCATCTTCCTCCATTTTATACAAGTACTCGGAAAGAAAGCCAGTGGACGCATGTTCAAAGACCAAGATAGGAACTTTGGTCTCTACGCAACACCCCAAGATGTTTAAGACATTGGAATGGCCAATGATTTGAGAAGCTATCGCAATTTCTCGTATGCAGCAACTGGTATAGCAATCTTCTTCATCTTCATTTTCTACCATTTTTTTAATGAAAATAGGGCGGCCATCATGCGTGCCCTTGAACAAGTTATAGTTAATATCCCTAAAACAGACACCATTTTCATGATAGGTGTTGGTTGCCTTATGCAGCTCGTCCTTGGAGAACATTCTAAGAGGACTATGTTAGGATCTTCGGGAGAGAGAGAGAAAGAGGATTATTCTAGAAGGAGTTAGTTATAACCGTATGTACTTAGGGAGGTTATAAAGGGGGAAATAGAAGAAGGGAGGATTAGGCAGAAAATTGTGAGAAGAAGAGTGACCGAAGGATTCAATCTTCGGAGGAGCAATCTGCTCTGGTTAGTGAGAGAGGAGCAAATCTGCTCTGGTTAGGGGAGAAATACTACATTTCTCCACGGTAGTGGTTAGTATATTGTAATAGTATAGTAAAACTCTAAGTGTTCTAAGGTCAGGTACCTAACAGTGGTCCGACCTGCCGGATACCAAAGAGAGGGGAGGATCAGCTTTTGGAGGACATCCACAAACACAACAACAAAGTCAGAGTAACATACCTTAATACCACCTAAGATGACCGATAGAGTAGCAGCGTTGGAATCCCGCATGGCAAATCTGGAAGCTGGAGTAAAGGAGATTCAATCATCCATGCGGATGGCTATGGAGGAGATGCAGAGCGCAGTGCTGTCGGAAATGAACAAGATGCTGGGCAAGAGGCCAGAAGAGGGACAGGGGAGTGATACCGCGAGAAGGGGACCAACGATGGTGGGTGAAAAAAATACAAATCTTCCTCGGCAATCAACTTCGATGGAGCATTCTTGCGACACGATGGAGGAATCGATACCTGTTGACATTAGGAGGAGGGTGCGTACGTTCAATCCCAGCAATAGGTATCAGCTGATGAAGGTTGCGAGGGCTGTGGAAGAAGAAGTTTGTGGAGAGGAGAGCTGGGTGTCGCATCCACGCCCATGGGGGCTCCGTCGAGAAGGAAGCTTTAAGAACCAGTACCATTCTCGGGTTAACCCGAATAGACTGGACCCGGGTCAATCCCAATACACGGGTCACACGCAAATGGGAGGGGGGTATTGGGCGGGTAGAGCCCGAGAAGCCCCTGGGTACCGAACCCAAACCCAGACGTTGACTGCATCGTCGTCGACAGCACCAGGAAGGAGAGCAGAGGTGGATAGGCGACCATCGACTGAGAAGAACCGTGGGTTGCGCCATATCTCCTACCAGGAACTGATGGATCGCAAGGCTAAGGGCCTTTGTTTTCGTTGTGAAGAACGCTTTCACCAGCTACACCAATGCGCGGAGAGACAGCTCCGACTGTTGGTGTTGGACGAAAATGAAACACTAAATGGAGAAGGAGAAATCATCGCGCTGGAGGCTGAAACCGAAGAAGAAGGAAAGACAGCCATAGAATGTCGAGCTACGGGAGTCTTCGGTGTTAGGGAGACAGCGATACCTGAAACGCCAACTATGAGATTGGAAGGGAAATTACATGGAGTGCCTATCGTGATCCTAGTTGATAGCAGGGCCAGCCATAACTTCATTTCACCGAAGTTCGCTAGTGGTCGTGGGCTGAATGTAGGACTACGTAGAGTTTTGAGAATCAGTTTGGGGAAAGGCTATAAGGTGGTTGCTAAAGGAAGATGTATGAGGGTGCCTATTCGGATGGAAAAAATGGAGTGGACTATTGATGCTTATGTGCTAGATGTAGAAGGAATGGATATGATTTTAGGGGTTGCTTGGTTCCAAACATTAGACAAGGTCATGGTGGATTGGAAGGAGAGAACCATGCAATTCAAATATGAGGGACAGAAGGCTCAACTTTGTGACAATGCAGGACTACAAATCACACCGAAGAGAGACAATGGATGCCACGAAGATTCAGGGTATTGGCAGGGTCTCCTAACTATTTTGGATGGGAGTTTCCAATCGGCTAAAGGAATAGATATAAGGGACGAGGAACAGATTCAGCTTACCAGCATAGAGGAAGGGGAGCTGAACCAGGTGTTGCACAATTTTCCTGAACCTAATAAGGTGTTGGCCAACAGAAAAGTACCTACATTGGGAGACACAACACAGTTGGTCCAAGGGCAGAGCCAGACAGTGGAACAAGCTACAAGGGAGGATGCTTTGGTGAATTGGAGTCATTTTCCTTACTTCAGCCTTGAGGACAAGGCTGCTCTTCAAGGAGGCGGCAATGTTAGGATCTTCGGGAGAGAGAGAGAAAGAGGATTATTCTAGAAGGAGTTAATTATAACCGTATGTACTTAGGGAGGTTATAAAGGGGGAAATAGAAGAAGGGAGGATTAGGCAGAAAATTGTGAGAAGAAGAGTGACCGAAGGATTCAATCTTCGGAGGAGCAATCTGCTCTGGTTAGTGAGAGAGGAGCAAATCTGCTCTGGTTAGGGGAGAAATACTACATTTCTCCACGGTAGTGGTTAGTATATTGTAATAGTATAGTAAAACTCTAAGTGTTCTAAGGTCAGGTACCTAACAGACTATGTTTACCATTAGATGATACGGCCATCAACTCTTCCAGCAACAGCCCTCCATTTCTTGTTGAGAAGTTCTTTGGTTTTCTGAGGACTTGACGCATCAACTTTGCCTTGAGCAACATTCATAACCAAATGATTACTTTCATACAACAACTGGGATAAACATGATATTAGATGATAATCCGACCATAACCCAGAAACAGGAATTAAGCAAAACAGATACATATATGCATATGAATATATGTTCTTACCATATGTTGAGAGCTTTAAAGACACCAGTTGTGCTGGGGAGCGACCAACCTATACTTGTTTCATTCAGTTGACTTCTGAAAGTCGATAAATGTACATGTACATCCTCCTTCTTGACCCTTATTTTTTTAGTTCTTAGTTGTATAGTTGCATATAAAGAACTCTTGAAGTTAATATGGAGAAAAGACAAGGAAAATGCTATCAAAGGAAGTCAATTACTTGAAGCTGTTATTATAAATCATCATCTCCGGCTTAATCCCACTCGTCACTTTCTTATACATAGAGAAATCATCTGATGTAATAAAATAATTATTACTTGATTTTTGACCAAACTCTTAAGATTTGAAAAGTGAATTTTTTTTAATTAAAAGTCTAAAGGACTTCTTCAATAATAACAATGGTCAAATTCCAATTTCAAAGTTATTATTTCTGGCATTTTCCTAATTTAGTATCATTTCCTTTTTCTATTTCAGCAATAACACCATTATAACATAACATTAAGCATTATCAATCTATTCTATTAGTTTTTAAGGGTAAAAGTTCAGAAGCCGATCAATCTTTTGATATTTTTTCCAATTTAATGTTAAACTTTCTAAAATTTTCAATTGATTAACCCATTAAAATTTCTATAAATCAAGTTAAAAGTTATTTTTAATAATGTGACATATCTATTACGTAGATGTCCATCTACTAGCGATAATAATGAAATATAATATTGTGATCTAATTCAGTGTTACGAGTACCGGACCGTACTGGCCCAAATCCGGTACTAGTACTTTAACTTTGGTACCAGATTTAAATACTGGTCAGTACCGGTCTTTTTCGGCTGTACCGACTGGTATTTTGTATCGGCCGGTACCGAAAATTTAAAAAAATTGGAGGAATTTTGTTACAAAATTTTCAAAAAATTTTAAAATCTCTCTCCCTCCCTCCTACCTCTTCTTCCCCCCCTTTTTTTCAAAGTTTT
>JANIHZ010000160.1:131585-142385 GCA_027478365.1 Erythroxylum rufum | reverse complement strand
ATGGATCAAAATTTTTTAATCATCGGCAATAATAATGATGTGGAAGATAAAAAGGAAAATAGGTTCTGGTGTAGTAGAACTCGGATAGTTAATCAAACTCTACCACCAAAAATCGAATATTTTTAGGAATAATTGTTAAAAAATATGTGTTTATCAATTATATAATCATATTTAAATTTTATAAAAAAAACATACAAACTATTTAAAATATTATTTAAAATCTGAAATGAAATAAGCAAAATTCAAACTACATCAATCAAATAAAAAATTACGGTTCTACAATCTGTTTGAAGATGAGGATAAAGATTAGACGTGTTCTCCGCCTTTTTTTCGACTGTTTCTTCAGCCGTAAGAAGCCCCCACTTACCAACTCCACGACGCTCACAAGCCTCCGAAAACACCATTTTAAGTTCTTTCCAGTCAAGTCACCAAACTGTCTTAGTTAACGCTTAGGTAGTTGTCCCCGGGAGCACAGATAAGCCTGGATACAAAATTAAAGCACGCGTTACCTTCAAAGTTACCATTGAAGAGAGGCACCAGAAAGAGGAGATAACTTTGCACCAAGCAATTCCATTCTATCACGAACTCGTGAATTAGAAGTGATTCAGCATTTTTGCTAAAGTAGTCATTAGCACAGAAAGTTGAAAGATTTCATGGACTCTTGGATTCTTAGAATATTACGTCCCCTTTCTACTGCACTCGCCATTTTTCATAGGTTCCTCCAACTCCCAACAGTTGAAAACTCATAAAATTTGACAATGGCAAATGAATTAAGGAAAATGGATTAGGAATTCGTTGTCTAATTTATTGGTGATTTTACATTTGACATTTGATTATAAAAATTCAATTATATCATTTTGTTAATTTGAGTGCAAGTGCAATGTCATTTAAAAGTGTAGTCTTGTGCTACTTCTAACGTACTTTGGATATGTATCTCTCGGTGATAATATAATTTATAAAACATGTATACTTCATGATTTTTTTACTAATATCGCTAAGGTCTTGTATTAGAGGATAGTTCAAGTTCCTAATGTGAAAGAATAATGCACCAAATATGTTGAAGATTAGGTGACTAGTTTAATTAGTACGACTCAACAAGCCAAGACAAAGCACTCAGATACACTTCCCATGATTCCAGGGGCATAGTCTCCATTGACAATGTATCGTAGTTTTACTTTGTCTTCTAAACAGCTTCAAGTTATTACATGATCCTACATTTAGTACCATACGTACCTTCAAGTACGAACCCATAAAGGTTCTAAAGAGAAAGGCTTGTCGTTTTGGTTATGGCCAGCAGGAGTCCCCTGTGGTGGTGCATGCACAGTTATGGGGAGAATCCACTCACTTTTGTCTCTGCCCTCTATCAAAAGAGGATGCTCATACCTGAGTGAGGAAGATCAATAATCAGTATGCAATATGATCAAAATGTTTGAAACTCAGAGAAGAAAATCACATAGTTGAGCATAAATATGCAAGTCACAAAGATTTAGGCACTTAAATGAAGAACCTTCCAGTCAAATCAATCACCAAATCAAGAAACATGGCAATGCTATCATAAAGGAATACCTTGTCCAGTCCACATTTTTTGGAGTTGTGAAAAATTCAAATCGTAAAGCCCACTTCACTGAGACATGGGGAGTGGAAAAGGACATGGGACCATCTGTAGGAATTGAGAAAAGAAAACTTGTCTGCACCAGATCTGCAACAATCTCATGGTGATCACTCTGCACCTGCAAGAATGACACAGCATAAAGGCTAATGTTGGATTGTACGGTACAAATGTCCAGTTACTAATCATCAATGAAACTAACCAGCGGAAAAGAGTAAAATAGACGGGGAAAAGGGTATGCCAAGAACATATCTAAACGCATAATTAAGGCTTGGCTTTTACTGTTCTTGGATTCCTACTAAATACAAGCTTATCACTCAAATGGACAGGAAGAACAGAACGGACAGCCAATAAACTAAGATGACACGTAACCCGATTTTGTTCATATAATATGTAGTTCAAATACACAGACAAATCAATGAACACAAGTCAAGCTGTACAGGTTAGATACGTACCTTTGTAATGGTAGGAGAATTCCGGCGAGAAGGGTGAACAGACTGTCGGTTAACGGTCTCTGAAGTTTCTAATGTTATTGAAACCTGCAGGATTGTAATACTTCTCAACATCAAAAGATCTTTAGAAAAAAAACTCGCATAATACAAGTGAGTAATCCTTCGCTTCTTATATAGTTACCTCAAGGCATCTTCTAGTTCCTTCTTCATGAAAAAAAGTAAGAGTTCCACCTATCTGCCACTGGAAAAGGTAAGTATAACTATAACAAGAAGGTAGCTTGGGAAAAGATAGGGATTAGAGTCGAGAAAACAGACTAGAATAATAACTGTTATTACCATATCACTGAAGTAATACGTGGATTCAGAGTTTTTTGGAGAAAATCGTAGCAAAACTTGATCATCCATCCTGATATTGTAAGACCTTCCTCGAATAAAGCCTTCTGCTGCAGAAAAAGTATTGTCAGCAGACTTAAAATGTCCGGAAGGTATTAAGAGATGTCAAAGGGTGGAATATCTTATATTTACATTCTGCAGGTTCGCTTGTTCTTGCAGCAGGTGCAGAGGATACTGCAGCACTATCATCCCAAGACTTCTGTCGCTGGCTTGGAGAGACAATGGCTACTGAATTGCCAGGTGATAAAGTACCTGTGTTGCACATATTAAATGGTTCAAAAAGCTTTTGTCAACATATAGCACAAGAAGCATTTATTGCTTCAGTAGGAAATGACAGTGATTTAAAACAACAAAACAAAGCAGGTGAAGCATATCCAGATAATTTAAAGAGGCAATTTCAGCTAATCACACCAGTATTAGAGTCGTGAGAAATCTCTGCCACAGACAGCCGAGGAAGTGTAAGGTTTGATGATAAACTTGGACGCCCTCCTTCAATGTTTGAAGCATTTTTACTTGAAGACCTTACTGCAAAAGATTGCTGGGATAACGAGCTTCCAAAATTCTTGTATATATTTTCTTTACTGGCATTGTAGGAAGAAACAGATAAAATTTCATCCCTTGAGCTGTCATACCCCTCATCAACTCCGTCGTCCAAATCATTTGCTCTAGTCTGTTTCAGAGAACCAACTGAATTTAATTTCAGAAGGTGACAGCAATTTATAGTTCCAAAGTAACGGTGTTAAAAAAATGATTCTCAAAGAACATATCAGGCGTGTAAAAACACAATCACTCATTTTAATCTGCAGAAGAGTAAAAACAGGGTGACAAATGCCTCACCCATTCAGAATCCCCATCCATTTCTTTCCAGTATAGATCCAACTGGATGGTAGTAACAGGAAGAATGCCTGAAAAAGTACATAATAAATCTACGTATGTCATTAACAGATAAGGATTGAAATAGAAGTGTATGTCTTATGTCGCACAATGATTTTGCATGCAATAATAACACTATAATGGGATAATTCATGACTTTTGTATAAAATGCATGTTAGATTGCAAACCAAAGAGCAAATTCCTCAAATTTCCCTAAATTGCAACACCAAATAATAATTCTTTGCTTTTCTTTGAACCTTTAACTTCTTAAACTGCAACAAATAAGCCCAACATTTTCCGACACCACATCAATCGTCAAGCACAAGCCAAATCAGTATTAACAGCATCTTTGAAACAAATTAACTTCACAACTATTACTGTGTGGTTTCATGTCGGAAAAACTTAAGATCTGAGTTAAAAGTTGGCTAGGCTGGTCTTGAATTAGACCAAAAAAAAAAAAACATATATGCACCTGAAGGCCCACCAAATTTAACTGGAGAAATTAGCATTAGCAACAAATGATGTAATGATGGGAACTAATGATCATATAGTCATTACTTTTATTTCATAGAAAACTTTCAATTTACTAAAACTATTTTATTCAATGACAACAACTATCTACATCTTTCTTTTATCGTCTGTCTCCCTTACATACAACTTTGAACAACTTAATTTACATACCATCTTAATTATCATTGTCTGGTACTCATAAACGAACTTCCTGTCCCAAATCATCAAATCCTGACGTGAGAAATTTAAGGCAAAGTAAAATGGATTCACACCACTCACCATCAGTTTGACCTTCTTCCATTAGTAGGCCATTACTCTTCTGGGTCACCCATACTTGCAATGGAATCCGAGCTTCCTGCAAGAATTTAAATCTTACACCAATGCTATGACATGTCTGAATATTCTAAGTGTAAGCCAATCCATTATAAGAAGATTAATTACTTTCCACAAACTTCACAAAGGGAATTGAGACTAACATACTTTGCTGGAGTAAACCAACCAAATGAGACTGAAAAGAAATATATGAAGATTTTTAATGTTAAGCAAGATTTACATATTTTGTATACGTACCATAAGCAATGTTTTCCTATAATAAACTCACCACTTACAAGCAACAAAAAATGAGCAATACAAGATGTGAATTGATGTAAATGTGCAACAAAGGACCATTATGTTTTAGTGAGGGCATTGATGAAGAGTCAGCCATGCTAGACTGTCTTTGGTTGTCGAGCCTTTGAATCTTACTTTAGAGTCTTTTATCTTATTTGGGGCCAATCAACGATCCTTGTATCTGAGTATCAGGAATTAAAAGTGGATCACTTGCCATTTCAGTTTTTGCGAGCAATTCCACGATTACACAGAATAAGCAGCAGCAATCTTTTAAAATTGGCATCCAGCTTTTTACAAATTAACAAAGTAACCCCATTGAGTATTGAGGATCATGCAATCTTTAGCTTCCCTAGGATTGTTTATGGAATTCTACTAAGATATATGACACAAAAGAAACTTTAAGTGGAATGTCAAAAGCATAATGGCTTACACCGCACAAATGTAATGCATGATTCTCTGAACCAAATATGGGATTTAGCATAAATAAAACAAAACTAGTTATCATTAAGTTAAATGCAGAAGAAAGATGATAGCTTCTCACCAGATGTAGGGGCATCCTGATGACCATGGTTAGTAGCAGGAAAAAAAAGAAGGGATAGAAAGATTTTTATGCACCATCACAGCAAGATATTAGCAAACCCACCAGTCCAACAAGATTGCTTGAAGGTCCGTGAGAGTCCCTGCTTTCCATCAACCATCGTCCAGAAAAAGTACTCCGTATATAGTATAGATAGCGAATGGTAGCACCCCTGTAAGATGGAGGTATAATACCAGGAAGTACAGCTCGCACTATATCTGTATATCAAGTAGTTTACTTTAGCCAATTACCTAAAATAGATGTTGCACAATATGGAAGTTATTATGTCGAACTTTTCTGCTGATAAATAACTTGTATCATTTCATAAACTGAGCCACTTTATCAAAACAAACTGAAAAACTAAGCTAACAGGACGAGTTTCAAGAGACAAGGTCTGGCATTGACAAGCTTCTCAAATATCATCAATCTGTTGGCCATGTAAGAGAGAAAATGATTGAGTGCAGAATCAAATAGCTTGATGCGACCAACAAGAATAGAAGTGTATGAAATTCTGGGTTTGAATGATGGGACTCAGCACTGTTGTCAAAAGACAACGCAGTAAGTCGTACAATATAATTTTCCAAAAAAAGTCATACAGCATATCAACTGATTGCAAAACAACTTTGCTGGCCCAATTTTATCAATCATAAAGTTACCAGCCATACATTCAGCTTAAAGTATAGGATTATCCACTCAAACCCAGAAAGCATATTATCACAATTAGCAATCATAAAATCAATAGGAACAACAATTATAGAAAGTGATCCATGTAATAACATATCTAAGTATTCATAAACATTCACATAAAAGCAGAACCAGAACATACATGTTTTGGTGGCACTAGAGGACAGGATCTGATTAGAAACCATTGATGATGTCGAGCAGTCCATGAAAACGTATTCACCTAAAAGGTAATAAGCATGAATTGTTAACCGTGAAAACTTAAAGGTAGTTAAGAAAACATCTCTTTATCAGTTTGCACGTTTGTACATCAATTTTCCAATATTACTAGTCTAATTGTGAAAAAGAGAAAAAGAAGTTTTTGGCTAATGTTATTAAAATCATTTGGTACGTTGGTGGAGAAAGGAATATTAAAGAGGAGAATAGAGGACCTATCAAACCGTCACAATCAACTTGTGAAAACTTCTGCTTTTCTTGGTGAACTGACTGATTATATTTATAAGCAAAATAACTTGATCATGAAGACTAGACTCTCTTTTGGGTTCTCTCTTTTGCAAATCTCTTCCTGAATATTGGCTACAACTAACCAATTTGCTTTCATCAATCACGTCCAGTATGAGCATAGCCTACACAATTTTGAAGCAAACAGCACAAAATCGACAAGCCTGACATTCTTTCAGTTCAAAAATTGCATCCTCAATTCCCCCTTTTTTGACAACTAGAAGAGAATAAGCAAGATGGTTTGATAATTTCAACAGCAAAGAACATTACACAAACCTCTTCTCTGTCTGGAGCTGGGTACCGGTTTCTGGGTAGCAAACCACTGAGTATCCAATTTCTCAATTCCTTTAATTTCAAAGCTAAGCCTTTCAATCAACAAGTTCAAGCCTTCAGTAGCACCATCACTAGGGTTGGATATCTCAATAGTAACCGAAACCGAATCACCAGGTCTATACACATCTCTATCTGTTTGCAGCTTTAACGTTGGCTTCAGTTCACTTCTCAATCCATCAGAAGCATCATCAGTTTTGTTCCCAAATAATGAAAATCTTTTAGATCCCAACATTTTCTCCACTAATCAGTACAAATACTCACTTCTTGTGCAGCTTTATTTTTAATAAAGATTCATTGTGTGTCAAGTCAATGGAGAATAACACGAGTTAAAGCTCAAACAACGATCACAAAATAACCCTGCAGAAAACAAAGCAAATAAAACTCAAAAACAAACATACATTGCGAGATTATCAGTGGTGAAAAGGAAATGAATCCTAGATCTCTACAGAACCAAAACAGCCAGCATTTCAGAGAAAGATCGATAAACATCGCGTCAAAAATTCACGAAAATTCTCACCCAAAATGAAAAGGCACATCAAATTGAACAGGAAATGCGTGCCGTACGTCTGACGACGCAACTTTCGCCTTAAACTCGAATACACATGATGAATCCAAAAGAGGTGACCATTAGAATTTTCATTGCATCACTTTTGTTGCCGAGGCTGTGGTCGGAGAAAGCTGAAATAAGAGAAGACGGTGATCGTCACCGATCTGTTACAGTATCCATTAAGAGGCTCAAGACTAAAGCTTATCAGTTATTACGTTATAGTTCTTTGGGCTTCAGTTCTTTCTTCTTCTTTTTTCCTCGACTTGTCCTTGACCCGTAACAGACGTTGATGGGCTCCGTGCGTAGTGTTTCAACTTTCACTACAGTACTTTCTTAGTCCTTGAGGAAACGGTCTACCAGGTGAAAAAGGCTCTTCAGAGAGTCTTCACCAATCGGCATGTTCTCCAAGGTTTCCCCTAAACCTTGAACTCGCTGGCATGCGTGGTGTTTAGGATCGGCGACGATTCGCATTGGACATTCGAATTTGATCAAATTTTGAGTTAAAATGATGCCATATTGGTCAAATGATTCAGATCGATTTAGATTAGAATCGCATTGTTTTAATCGAATTATTCATGTTGTTTGGAAAATCAACTTAAGAATTGGTTAGTTTCATTTCTATTTTTATCTTAATTTTTTGTTTTAATTTTTTTTTTTTTTACATGAAAAGGAAAGAAAACCCGAAACAAATTGCATGACTAGTCGTGGGAAACAAATCCCCAACATATCCTCTAAGAGAATTGAAAGGCACTCGATAGGTGTATTTTCAAAAGAAGTGATCCTTAACTCAGACAGTTCTGCAAAGTTGGCAAGCCGGTCGACACACCGGTTACTTTCCCTGTAAATGTATCAAGATAAAACTAACTAGTTTCGAGTAAAAAGCTCATTGATACCTAAGACGAGGGGATCAAGATACATTGAGCGTGTGGATAGGGATGACAAAATATTAATCACTGCTAGCGAATCCACTTCTAATTCAATTCGACGATACCCCAAATTCCATGCAAGCTTGAGCCCAGAAAGAATTCTCCAGAGTTCAGTAGCGATCGAGGAATACCATCCAATGTTCTGCATAAATCCTCTAAGTCATGCGCCTGAGCTATAACAAAAAAGGCCACTTGTTGTGGTTGAAGAGGACGAACTTTTGCACGCGCCATCCGTATTTAATTTTACCCAATTGGGAGAAGGTTTGCACCAGCCTATAAGCTGTTTAGACCGAGACCGATTGCCAAGATTTGCTCTTCCTTGCCAGACCGAGCGTTATAAATATGATGGACGTACTCCAAAACATTTTAACGTTTAATTTCGATTTTTTAACAAAAAATATTTAATCAAGAATTATAATATATATTGAAAACAATTTTTTTTTAATTTACCATCCTGTTTATATTTTATTTACCAACCAAATCAGATTTAATAGTTTCTCTTATCGACAACTTTTGTTGGAACTTAGAACAGAGAAACATGTATGGCTCACCTAATTGAAGCATTGAACTTGGATTAATTTCATTCAACTTCTTCTATCTTCAACCTCTTTTCGGGCATACAGTGGAATGACCCGGCACCTGTAGCTGATCTTTTCAACTTGGACACTCTTAAATTTGGAAAGTCAAACGTTCCGCAGAATTCAGCCTCCTCGTTTTGGGCATATAGTGGAATAACTCCACACTTCTTAATTATGTCATTCTCATCTGCGGTGAACTTAAAAAAGGCTACACCCTCTTCAAAGTCACTGTGTTTATGTACCCATTCACAAAATTCTCTACGAATGAAGACTTGCATATCCTCTTTATCTACTGTTGCCACGTACCATGCTTCCAAATAAGGAGAGGAAAAATGGTACTTGTCTCCAAAATAGCAATCATAACTAATTGTATCACCACACTGCTGCTTATCAAGGCAAACATAGAAAGCAAATCCCAGAAAAAGATGATTAAACCAATGAGAAGGAAGGTGGATTTGAATGGAATCACCCATGTTTTGATACTTCACCCACTCTGGTATTCTACTTCCTGGATAGATCATTTCAAATCTTTCCTGAATAGCAGAAATTTCTATTCAAATTGATGATTATACGGACCCAGATAAAGAAAGAGAGAAAGACGAAGAATTACTTACAGTTGATTTCCGCATTTGACTTCTTGTATAACTCCTCAAGAATGCATTTACTACTTCCTGGCATTCATCTTCATCCAACTTCAAGCAATTTGAGAAATTGAACTCGTAGCCAGTCATTCGTAAGTCAAGAAGTAGTTGTTTAAGGGTCCATATTTCTTTTAGTGACCTACAATTGTCGGCAAGAATTGTGTGGAAATGTGATGGGAGTTCCGGTAAGGATACAAGCCTTTTGCAGTTGCTCATAATAAGAGTTCCCAGTTGTGAAAGTTTTTTAAATGTAGCAGGGATTCTCTCAAAATCATTTCCACTCAAACCTAGAGTTCTTGTAAAAGATAGAAAACTCAAGTCTTCAGGCAATTCCCTCAAATTACAATTATAAAGGTACAAGTCCTGAAAATTGTTTTCCAGGAAAATGTTTCCTGAAAAATAATTTTCAGAACTTCTTGGACAGAAAGCAAGCTTCGGGCAATTACTCATATTTATAGCCCCGTTCCAATTGCAAATGCCAATAAATGATGGCAGCTTTTCTATAGCCGTCCTACTTAGGCGAAGAGACACCAAATGTCTCGCAGGCTCCAAGATTTCAGGAAGCATCTTAAAGCGGGAGCATCCATCTAGACTAAGTCCACAGAGAGATGTTAACTTGCTAAAAAAGTTGCTTGGAAGGATTTCAAGCTCTTTACAATCTTCCATCTCTAAGTTCTCTAAATTGCTTAGGAGTTCAACTGATGATGAAGGTACCTGTTTTATAGCAGTCTCATTTAAATATAACTTCTTTATGTTGCTTGAAATTTCTGGAAATGTATTCAAATTTGAACAACCGCGAAGATCAAGAACTTCGAGAGCTTCTAAAAATCCACTTTTACCGTTGGGAAGACAAGTTATGCCTTTGTTTTGTACTAAACCTAGGGACGTTAATCTCTGAAAACCATTAACAATCCCATATTTAACTTGAGATAACAAAGAATTTTCCTGCAATTAACAAAAATAACAAAAGAATTAATTAATCCAATCTAGTATTAATTACAATTTTTAATATAGTAAACTTATAAGTTGTTTAGTAGGATAAAATTTTCGTACCTTGGCTCTCTTCCATAATTGTTTGATGTTGCTCTTTGGTAATTTAAGTACCACAAGATTCTTTGGTTGAGTATTAGGTGGCAAATATTCTAATGGATACTTCTCCCACTTAAGGTACTGTAAGGTATTAGGAAAATAATCAAGACCTTGAGAGAGACATAGATTACTTTTCCCATAAAAATTAAGAAATCTAAGGTTAGGCATCTTCATAAACACTTGTGGATTTAAATTCGTCTCTGTTATCTTAGATAAGTCCAAAGTGATGGTTTCCACAGCTTCAGCCTCCTAACAAAAGACACCCAAAACATCTATAGGTAAGTTATTATGATAATAAATAATTTTTCTCAATAAATCAAGAATTATAAAAGACTATTAATAGTAGATAATATTTTTTAAATATCTTACCATATTTCCCGCAAATACGTCATAAATATCTCGATGATCCCATAATCTACTAGGCTTCTCTTCCTGTCGAACAATTTCCTCTGCCATTTCTTGTAACAAATCATGCATGTCC
>JANIHZ010000160.1:7663-68315 GCA_027478365.1 Erythroxylum rufum | reverse complement strand
CAAAAGAAATTAAGGATTTCTATCTAAATCAGAGCCCTAAGATATTTCCACAAAACAGGTATCGTTCTTTGGAGCTCAAGTATATAACGTATGAATAAGGGCGTCTCAGAAAAGAAAAAGAAGAGACAGAAATAATGAAAAGCAAAAAGAAGAAACAGAGATAATGGTTTGTTGTCGGCTTAATTATTGTATGAGCCAACTCTTTGTATTTATAGAGTAAGAGGACCAATAATAACTTTACAAGTGTTGGTTTGTGATCAAAAGGAAAATACAGCCAAATTTGTTATGAGTGGGATGTACAATATGTAGGCAGGCGGCGTAGGCTATCGGCGCAATAAATGAGAGAGGCGTACAGCCTCATGCAACTGTTCCTTCGTCATCTTCGTTCTTTATTTTAACTCACAATTCTCAGCTTTGTTGTTCGCAGGTTGGGTAGATTCATGCCTGTAATGTGATCGATCCCAGCCACAACTGAGACTGCACTTGCATGGACTAAGAGGTAAATGCTGTTAGCTTATCCTACACGATCATTTCTTGCAATTATCCTTTGTATGCCAGACGATGTATATATATATATAGACTTTCATGTCTATATATATATATATATATATATCAGGAAGAAGCGATAGGGAAAGGAAGGCCAACAGTACAACGTTAATCATGTATGACATGAAAGTCTGCGTGTGGTTGCTTGCCGTGACTATAGCCATGCATTTAAGAAATGAAGACGAAAGCTGAAAATGAAACAACCACAAGCTGGATTCTTGCACACAAATTGCATGTTTAGTACATGACAATATTACTCTTTTCCTTTTAGATGAAAAAAAATAGCCCTCGGGTACAAAATAGATAAAAATTATGATTTTGCTTATTTAGTTTTCTTATGCTATAGACAAAATTATGTTTATTGTTGTATCTTTATATGATTTTTCATACAAATGGCGTTAGTCACAGATGATGTAGTCTTTCTTATGTTTCCTAAATATGGTTTGTCCACCTAATAAAACGTAAACTCAAAATTATTAAATATTTTACTTTTTTTCTTATATTTCAGAATTCATTCGTCCTTTTGAAAGTGTTGGTAAGTACTCTTTACCTTTCTCTCCTCACAGCCACGTATACTTAAACTTTGTTTGAGTTAATGTTCTTTAGTTGGCGTGGTTCATGTACAAATAATCACAAAGACAGGTATCAACTTATGTTGCTTAGCAACAGAGCTCCTTTGGCTCACCTGAGGGTCGTAATCCAAGCTGACGCTTAATATCAGTTGCAAATTGCTAAGGTATTTTGAGAGAATGCCAATGGTGTTGGCGAACAAAGGAAAAAAGACAAATGAAAAAAGGAGTAATTAAAGATATTGCACAGACTAAGTGTCTTTTTCATCAAATAAAACCAATAGTTTAACTACTTAAATAGACCCAAAGTAAACCAACTAAGCTAAAACCAAATAACTAACTAGGAAGTTGGTAAACAACCCACGTACATCACTATCTACTTAACATAAAATAAACATGCTATTTGACTAAAAATTTATGAAACCTACAAAACCCACTAACAACTAACTAACAATTTTAAAGCATTTGTTAACACTCTCCCTTGCTTCAAAATTTCATGAATGGAGCACTTCTCTCTCAATGTAATACACTTCTTATCATTGTTTTTAAATTTATTAATGCACGTTATCATCAACTTATAGATATTGGAGCACATATCTCCCTAATGAACTTCTCACCAACAACTCTAAAAAGGAGATTCTTCTTGTGTTACTTGTGTCATATTTGTTTCTTCTTCATTTTGAAATCTTCAATCATTTTGTAAATGCTCAAACCTCTTTCACTTGAAGTATTGCAGTTTTCCTTTTGTCATCAATCATTCTCTTTATGGTTGGGCTTCTTATAATTTGTACATTGAAAAATTTTACTTTTACCTTTTGAAGAGGAACTCTTGATCATGTATGCTCCTTCGACCTTATCACCATTTTCTCCATCCCTCATTATTCTTCTTTGGTCCACAACTTGAAGAGCTTTTAATAACTCCTCAAAGGTTATATTTGATAGATCTTTAGTAACTTCAAGAGATGAAATTTTTGACTCGTACCTTTCAAGAATTGTCACAAGAAGCCTGTCTATAACTATTTGAACAGGAAATTCTTCACCAAGTAACTTGATTTGATTGACAATGGACATAAGTTTGCTCCCATATTCCTTAACACCTTCAGAATTGTTCATTTTTTACATCTCAAATTCCCTTTTGAGATTCAAAATTTGTATCATCTTATTTTGAGTGTTCCCCTCAAATTCTTATTTTAGTTTCTCCCATACTTCTTTAGGAGATTCACATGTTATTATACTCGTGAAAATTCCTTATGCCACAGCTAAATGGAGGAAAAGCAAAGCTTTTGATTTCATTTCCCTTTTTCATCATTATTTTTGATTTGGTTTAGGGTTGAATTTTGCGAAAGAGGTGTAGGCTCAAACTTGCTTTCAATAAACTCCCATAAACTAACAGCTTGCAAATATGACCTCATTTTGATAGCCCAAGAGTGGTAATTTTTTCCATTGAAAATTGGAATTGGAATAGAGAAATTGTTTGATGTCATTGTTAGGGTTGAACACTCACAAATTAAAAAAAAAAAAGATTTTGCTGCTCAATCCTCACAAGCCCAAAAAAAACTAAAGTTATGATACCAATTTATTGGGGAATAGAGGGAAAAAGATAAATGAAACAGAGAGTAATTAAAGATATTGTACAGACTACTTGTCTTTTTCATCAAATAAAACCAACAATTTAACCACTTAAATAGATCACCTAAAGTAAACCAAGCAACTAAATAAGATTGGGTAAATAATTAGGAAGTGGGTAAACAACCCACGTGCATCACTATCTACTTAACATAAAATAAACATGGTATTTGACTAACAATTTACGAAACCCACAAACAACTAACTAACAATTTTGAAGCATTTACTAACAAATGGAAGGAGGGGAAAGAAGTGCTTGGGGGTAAAGGCCAAAGCTTGTAATACAAACATCACTAAAAAGCTGCAAATAAAGGTAGGATCACAGTTTTTGCTTGTGAGTCTCTCCTAACACCATCTCTAATGACCTCTAGTAAGTTGGAGAAATCAAACATTTGCAAGAACCTACACCTCCATCCATGTCTATTGGTCTAGGAGTACATTCCTGAATGTGGAACAAATGTCAAGGAAAAAATCTTTGAGGGAGGAATTGTAACTTCTATAATGAAATTGGTGGCAGAGAAGTCCAATGCTTACGATGCTATCATAAAGACACCTTTACTTGGACCAGCTACATTCATAGCATTTCCATGGGTTTCAGGAAAGGACTTCAAGCAAAGAATATTGGGATATGCGAGGATTACCTATTATTACGAGATATTTATTGTGTAGCTAATTGGGAAATTAGGGATTAATAACGAACTAGCAATTTAGAGAGAAATAGAAGAAAAGGTAGAAACAGTAAACAGAGAAACTTAGTTGTTCTGTTATATGTTAGTTTTTCTCCTTCTGTCCCAAAAAGTTATATTAACGATTATAATAACCGTTGGTAGCTATCCAATCATTGCTTAACATATGTCTTATACATACAAAAACGTTCTGGGTACTTATTACAATACTACATCATTTTACAATTCTATAAACATATATTTCCTACTTTCACCCTTTAGCTACTGAGCTCTGATCATTTCCCTACTCCTTAAGAACTTTGTCCATAAGGCTTACATCTAGAAAACATTGTTCAATATCATATTAAAAATTCTTAGGAGACGTCTCTATCCTTCGAAGAAGACCATTGTACTTATATTTTTACAGCTAGATGATTATTGCGATTCACTAATCGACGATCAAGAACAACAAACGATACAAAGTGTAAAATATATAAAATGAGGTAACACTAAAGAAGATATTTCTGAATCAAAAATTTGGCATTTCAATTGGGAAATGTGCATGTAATTTGATTAAACTTTGCTTTATTATTAACCCTTAGTTGTTTAATCTTCTTTACAAGTTATATTGTTACCATATTGCAAAACATAATCAAATAATGATTAACTTTAGACTTATATTTCATTAAATATACCAAAACTCCTCTATAAAAATGATTAACAATCGTGAGAAAGTAATACATACCTAAGAAAAATGTTATTTTGTAACCACCTTATATATTACAATGAATCAAGTTAAAGCAAGAATCTAACTTTATTGTGCTAACTAAAAAAGGTAATATGGTTTGTTTAGCAAACATGCTGTAGCACCTCACTCCTGCAAGACCCGAACCCGACATTGATGGTGATATTCAAGTCCGCGCCCCGCGAGGATGGCGTGCTAAAGTATTTAATCATTCAAAACATGCAAGGATCACAATGCATAATGGTTTTGCAAGCAACCTTATTACAATTAAGTTGTATATGTCAAACCTTTGCATTAGATGTGTAACTAAGTCTTTTGTGCCAAATGTTAGAGCCTTCTTCTTTATTAACTAACTTTGTCACACATCTAATGTGTATTACTTTAAGATAATAAAGACCATTTTGAAGTATACCTACTCTAATCAGCCTCCTTAAGGGTAAATGTAACAACTAACTCCCGCAAGACCCGAACCCGACATCGATGGTGATATTTGAGTCTGTGCCCCGCGAAGGTGGCATGCTAGAGCACTCAATCATTCAAAAGTCGGTATAATTTTTTTTTAACCAATAGCATACTTTGAAACCACAACATAATATACGAAAATCGATACTCAAATTAGGTCCACATTCACTCATAAACATTTTCAATTAACACAAAACTATCAACAAAATTTTCAATAGTCATTTGGGCCCCTTTCATGAATACAAAACACTTAAATCATTTTGGAATACCAATTTATACAAAAAGTTGCGAAATATACATTTCAATACAAAATAGAGAAATACAATGCAGACGCGAACTGATCCCGACCTCTATCCTTCACTTGAATGCTGTAGGTATACTCCCGTTGGCCTAACGAGGTATTCTTCTAAGTCTTGAAAAATATTTGTAAATTTTGGGTGAGTTTTGCGAACTCAATGAGTGACCATTATTGATAGCTCACCTAGTCACATAACATATAGTTCACACATCTCACTCTATTTCACATTTCACATTATTTCACATTCAATACACTTAATCATTTAGATTATGCATATGTAATGCACATGAGACTCACTTTCTATTTGTTACTTTGTTGTGACCGAGTACCTAAACTGTCCAATATAGAGCTTATTGATAACTGTCCCTTATCTACTTAGGGGATACAGGGCTCATTAAACGTTGAGCATGAGGCTCTGAATCACTTTTGAGCTCGAGACTTATTTTCACTCGTTAAGCTTTAAGCTCTAATTGTTGGCTACTTTGATCACAACTGCCATTATATTTCATGCATTCATGCAATGGAATGCATCACTCACAATTGCACATCCCATTCAATCACTTTCTCATATCATCGGACCTTAGTCCGGCATTTAATATTAAAATTGAGAATTCACACTTTCCTTCATAAGCCAATACACACTACTAACACATTTAACAATCACATTAACTGCACATAGTTCATCCAATTCACATTCAACAAACATCACAATCATCAGACTTTCTGTTCAGAAACCACCATAAGCAATCACATCTACATAATCATTCAATAGTCATATAATACAAAATTTCAAATAACAAACAATAAAATGAGACCATCTCGGTCTACTCACAGTACGCTCTAAAATAGCATTTGCTTCCAAATTCTTGATATGCCTGTATGCAGATGTTTAACCTGCACATCACAATTTATGCAATACATAATTCACACCCATTACAAAACTCATTTATGCCCAAATAGTTATATGAGTTATGTACAATACATTTTCAATGACAATCCCGATTATATGTTCTAGAACACATTTTACACTCATTCTCATTTCATAATTCATATATGATTAATTGAACTTAGATTTACGCTTCATTTGTACATGATCATTCTAAATTCCCCTTTCAATCTTTACCCTTTGCATATGTCTAGCTTATTCATAAGCTTACACCTCAAGAACACTTAGTTACTATATATCATACCTTAATTTCTTGTCATCTCTTTTCTAACCTCATATGATCTTATAATATCCAGATTCTCATCCAATAGGAATCCCCTTCAAAATCCCACAATGCAAAATCACAAAAAATTGATTCTAGATTATTTAAACCCAAGCAAAACTCCATAAACTAGAATCCTTCCAAAATCCAAAAGTTTCAAAATGATCTTACCTTGATTCTTCACCAAATGAAGAGATGTTTAGCACAGATGGAAGCTCTTTTCTTCTTCTTCCTTTTTCTCTTCTTGATCAACTTCAAAAATATCTCTTGAAGGCTAATGAAATTAAAACCCTAGCTTGGTTTCTCTTCTTTCTCATCTTTCATTCTTTTTTCATGTTTTCTCTCTCTTATCTCTTTTCTCATCCAAGCATTTTTCTTCTCTAGAATCTTCTCATTCACGTTTTCTCCTTTATTTATAAGCAAGACAACATTTTTTCTTCCAATTATGCCTTTAATGATTGAGAATTGTCTAATTTGCCCTTCCATTTATGCCTTATGTCTTTTATATTTAAGTATCTTGCCAACAGTACCCTTGAACATTCTAATATAACACTTTCTTCTAGAAAAGGTTCTCCGTTGTCTTAAGTTTCTAATGCTTCCAAAATCATTAAATTTGGTTTAGTGATTCAAAAGATATACTTCAAACATTTTTGGACTGGTCTTGTCCAAAACATTATTCTATGCACAACTTCCATCTAGAATTTAAACATCTTAGAGACTAAATTAGATTCCAATTTTTCATACCATTTGTATCTCCATGTCTCTAGTTTACTAAAAATAAAAAATCATCTCATTTGGAGCTCTACTGATCCAGAAATCATCAAAATACTGAAGTATGTTTAGTGGAATAATACTAGTTCATAATATTTAAGAACACACTCCCTATACCTGTCCCATGTTTTTCACTAAATCTTTCTCACTTCAATTCAGATGGCTATGATTTTTGGCAGAGATGTAAAGCAATGTCTTAAGAATCCAATGGTTCAAGAATCAAGTCATTTGAGTGTCTAGAGAAGAATTTATGACCAAAAGAACCCAATCTGGTTTTATCCTTAATCATATTAAACCTGTTTCGAGGAAACAGCCATAACTCTCTCTATAATTTTTTGATTAAGGCGTTCTTTAGATGATTCGAAAGAGGACTTCAAGAGCTACAACTTTCATGAGACCTCGAAGACAAATTCTATCTTCTTCGTTTTCTTCCTTCTGACTTTTGCTTCGTCTTATTTTGCATCGTCTTACTTTTACTTGGTCTTACTTTTACTTGTTCTTACTTTGCTTCGTCTTACTTTCGCTTGGTCTTACTTTCGCTTCGTCATACTATCGCTTCGTCATACTATTGCTTCGTCTCACTTTCGCTTCGTCTTACTTTCCTTTCATCTTACTTTCGCTTCATCTTACTTTTGTTTCGTCGTACTTTGCTTCGTCTCACTTTGCTTCGTCTTACTTTCGCTTCGTGTTACTTTTCTTCGTCTTACTTTCGCTTCATCTTACTTTCCACTCTCCAGAGTATCGCCACTTATAAAGATCATAACTTTTGACCCAAATGTCCAAAAATTTCATACTATATACCGTTGGAAAGATTTAAAAAAATGATTTACAACTTTCAAGAAGGCAACTTTGCCAAAATCTCTCTAGATCAATCCCAATTTTCCCTAAAGTCCAAAGACAAATTTTACATTCATCCACCCATGTACTGCACCCAATTCTCAAATTCATGACAACTTTTGAGATTCTTAGAGACAGAATTAAAATTTGATTTCTTCATAAGAAATGTATCCATATGTTTTTAGTTTAATCCAAATTAAAAATCATCTCGTTTAGATAATTAGAGAAAAAAGTTATAGCTAGCAGACCGAAGCACACTCAGTGAACATTTTCCAGATCAACCACCACTTGTGTTTCCAAATCTTTCCTATCACAATTCATACCAAGATCACTCTTTCAACTCCCTTTACTTCTCATTTTTAATAAAATCACATTTAAACACAATCATACCCGGAAGTTGTTAATGAATGCATGTACACTTATTTATGTGCAACATTCAGTATTTATGTGCATATATGCTAACATGATGCATGAGCAAGAAAATGCTTTTTCTTAATCTCTTTTTAAGCTCCCATGTACTGAAATTTCGGGTCCTAACCCTTAATATGGAGACAGGATGTTACAGTAAGTCTTGTATCACTTAAAGGTCCAACATGAATATTGTTGCACGAGTAAGATCTTTTGTCAGCTTGCTTATTGAAATTAAATTTCATTTAAAATCTATAATATTCAAAACATGAAACATTTTCATCCTTTTGGGAAGTTGTACTTTCCTAACATTTTTTTACATAAACTTTGTCTCCATTTGGGACTCTGACAGGAAACTCTTTAATAGCCTTCTCTATTTCTTCCAATAATTTAATGTTAACAGTTAAATTATCTGTTTCTCTAGAATCTATCACCCATGATTTTTCGATCTCAATCTTACCAACCATGTTAATAATAGGGGTTGTTGACCAGGTTGTAATTTGATTTGTTTTACATCATTGTTCAATAATTACACTAACTTTGCCAACTAGGCTTGTGTCAATCCTAGAATTATACTCATCTCTAAACCAACTTGAGCACCTTTGGTACATCTTTTTATTCCATCAATTTCTCTCTCTTGTCCGGCATATTCTTACGCCATCCAACAAGATGTCCAATAATTTCATAACATTGATCTTCAATATGCCTTAACTTCTGGCAATGTCCACATCTTGTCTTATCAGTCCTATATTTTTTGTTTCCCCTATCTTTGTTGTTATGGCCTCCTTGCATATGAAAAGCTACTGCTTCAACAATAAGTTTTTAAGTTCCTAAAATATGTCTTTGTTATTCATACTCAGTAACTAGGTGGTATGTATGACCAAGACGAGGTTGGTTTGGCGCTTAGGATTTACATCCTAACCATTCTAAACTCATCATATGGTCCTATGAGAAAATTGTACAATCATTCATTTTCTCTTATGTTCACCAATTGCATTGTTATATTACAACTATATCCATTATAGCAGCACTTTGGCAATGGGAAAATTGATTGCATTTCATTCTATAAGCCCTTAAATTTTGTATAGTAGGAGGATACTGATATCTTTTTATAAAGTCACTGCTCACTTAATCTCATAGGCTTTTGGAGCACTTCTTTTGCCAAATCTTTCTTCTAGATCTACCCAATTTTCTCTAGTAATGTTAGCATACCTCACACTTCCTCTTACATCTTTATCCATGGCACTCTTTAGCCACCCTTTCACAATGGCATTGCAATGCATCCAATGTTATAAGTTTTGCAAATCCACTGTTGGCATTCGAATCATGCCATCCATAAATCCTATTTTATTCTTGGCAAACAACATATTACTCAATCCCATTCATCCACCCTCCATAGTTTCTGTCAAGAAGGAGTTTGCTAACATAGACTTATCCCGAGTTATCTGAAGCATGCAAATAGTATGGAGACTTTACGTCTACTCCATTTGATTATCTGTCAGTTGAAGCAACTTCTCTTAAGTCATTGCTCCTATATTTTTTCAGATGATTTTAGTAGCTTAGGTAATAGGATTGTTTAGCTCTGTTACCATAAAGAATTTGTAATCAATATAACTATTGGTTTTCATTGATAACCATCAATTACATAGATACATGTCTAAATAATATTACATAGATAATATCTTTACTTTCTTAAATTTATTTTCCAAAGAATCATATTCCAAATTTACTTTACTTTTTCGCCAACCAAACGAAACGTTATAGTTTTCAAGAAAGAAAAATATTTGCTCCTTTATATTAAAGCCCAAAAGTCTAGTTTTGAAGATAACGCAATATTTCATTTGATGATAAATTGTAAAATATTATGATTAATAATCATTAAAAGTATCAAATTATCTATCCTAACCAAATTTTAGCGGAAGTCTTAAAATAAAGAATTACAAGTTAAACACAATTGAAGTCAAATAAACACCTTTACTTCAAAATCTTGATGCCATTGCCCCAAACATATTCATATCTACTTCCACTTTCAGGAGACCGAGATTAAGAAAAGAGGGAGAGAGAGACTCGCACAAATTAGTATGTTCTTATTTCTAATGGTAAAATATTTAAAACAAAAAACAAAAGGCATGAAGCTTAAAGGACGAGAACCGGGAGATGTTAAAAGGAAAGTCAAGCCACAACAGGCTGCAACTTACAAGCAGCTACGGATTCCAATAACCATGTGTGCCCAACAACTTGGAATCCAACCTTAGAAGCTAAGACTTGAGCCTCATTTAGTCTTTGCCAAATAATTGTCACCTCCTCTCCTAACATACTTCCTTGTGGGGGATCTAGATTATAAATAACTAGCTTTCTTGAAGAATCTGCCTGTTCTTGAATTGGTGTTACTAATTCCTCCTCGCTCCGCAATATGGTACCTCCAGCAGCAACAACCAAATTTTGGAGATCTTCCTTGTAGCCCCTCACGAAGTCACCAATAAAATAGAAATGTAAGCCATTGAAAAGTTTCGAAGCCTACAGAAAAAGAACATTATGAAGATGAAGCATCAATTAAAGAAAACAAGATAACATTCGTAATCTTCCAACTGTTGCATGGTCATAATTTTGCACCAAAACATGGATCATTGTAAAACTTACATTATTTAACGCACTAAGCCTGCCTGTTCTAGGTCCGCCATGGCACCCATGGTTGTCGAGATTAATTTCATAAGGTTCTTCATCCACAGCACGCATAGTTTCCATGCATGCCTTAACCCCTGTAAATGCGAGGTTTTCACAGATCAAGAGTTGATCCACTTTGATAGTTCCTTACATCAGTTAACAGGAAGCAGAACAACAAAGGGTAGGAGAAAACTCACAGTCAATAGTGAGAACCCATCTCCCATTAACGATGGCCATCAGAACTTTCAGGGTACGGGTACATGCACCCTCTGTGTTTGTCCCTGCTATTACATGTGTAACACTCGGTTTCCAAAATTTGGTAACAGGGACACCGATCATGTTTCCAAACTTCACCAGAAGACACTGTATCACCAGATGAGAATATATACATCATCAATTTACCACTTAGAAGAAAAGGAATTCTTAAAACGGCTTGTACTGAATTATTCCATGTCATGTTTCATTTCACACGTCATTTTAGCAAGTTAGATTATTTCAGATCTAGAGAAACTGGGCACCTCCAACCCATTTTCACAAGTGCTAAGTCATTCAACTAATTAAAGTCTAACTCAATACAATTCCAATATTGATGTGAAGAAAAAAAAAGAGAAGGAAAAGTATTGATGACACTCCAGTTACCAATTTTTTATGCAAAAAACAAAAGAAGTTGAAACAACTATTGGAATATTAGCTGAAGCTCGTACAAACCAACCTTATATTCTGAAGACAGAGCAGATCCACAGAAAACCCAATCTTTTGGCCTATCATATGTGCCTTCCCTAAATCCAGATGGTTGGGAATCTCTGCAAAGAAGATGCAGAACAGAATACTCAAGCTAAATGACAATGATGAACTTAAAATCTTAAGTAGAGCTACAAGGATGAGGATGTACATTTGAGTTGGAAGAGGGCGATGATCCAACTTTAGTTTCTTGGACTTGGACCTCTCATTTGGAAATTTGAGTGAAGAATGTCCTGGACAAAGCAAGAGATAGTTTTCCTATTGGGATCAAATAAAAGAGAAGACTGTTATTATCCAAGTTTCAACTCAACACATGACAAACAAAATGCTTAATATCAAGCACAGTCATCTTACATAATCCCATCTGCATCTTGTGGTTTTCATAGCACAAGGAACATGATAACTTCTTCGACATGATTTTACGAAACAGCCCAACGCTGCTCCCTTCAGCCCACAACTAGCGCATTTAAGTTTTGCCCCCCTATCCAATTCTGCCTTCAGATTCTTAACAGCATCATCGACATAATACACTTGCGGTGCCCTGCATTTCCAGTGTCCTTACATGTTATTTTGACAAATATGTGGGAAAACAATTAAATTGGGATCCTTTCATGTGCATCCACAACACTTCTATATCAAAGAATGCCATTACAATTTCTAGGACATACACAGAAGCAAGCCAGAATCACATACCAGTCAATACACATCCTGTGAACATGTATCACATTAGACTTAGTTCCTTCATCTCCCTCTACTAGTTTTCCTTTGAGAAAATGCAGCATTGGGCCAGTATCCTGCTAGGGAACAGGACAGACAATGAAGAAAGGAACGTCAGAAGAATCAAAGACATATCATTGCCATCAATAATCTGATGCAAACAACTGGAACAAATAAATTATCGTAACGGATTGGCATATCTGCCAACGTTTCGACAGAAATTACCTCTGAGACTACAGAGGATTGACAAAACCCACAGGCAGTCATGGAAGATGAACCATTCAATGTTGGAGGATGAATTGTTGTAGATTCAAATCCTGATTGATTAGCAGATCCTCCAACATACTCACTACCAAAAGTATCTGGCCGGCCAAAATCACCAACATAACTATTGCTGCAGTTTAAATTTTTGTGTCTTTTTGGGTCCCTCAAATGCCATTCAACTTCAGTTGTAGAGCAGCCATGCCTCTCGTGTCTAGTACTGTCACCAGAATTTGTCTTGACCAGTCTAGACGCTCCATAGTTTTGTGGGCTCTGTTAAAAACATTGTAATCCTGTGAACAACTCAGACTTAAGAGAGAAGAAACGTAAATCCATACATTTTGATAGAGAACATCAACAATAGATTTTTACATTAAATAAACAACTTTTACAGCAAATTTTTTTTAAAATAAATTAACTGAAATGCAACTTCCATAGAGACCTTTTGCAGTACAAAAGCAATAAGCAAGTAACCATTACACGAAACAAGCAACAATAAACAAAGCAACCATACATGAACAGAACACTCTTACAACAAGAATAACAGGGATGATCAATTCAAACAAAAACATGGGAAGAAATGCTTCCAGAATTGCACTTCTGGAAAATTTGTAGCATTAAAATTTTGAATAAACTCTTAAAGAGAAATCACTTGACAAGATATCGCATAAAATTACATCCAACTAACTCTGAACCAAATTTAAGTATTATATAATTCTGTATAACGGATGATTATAGTTAATAGTCTATAACCATAATCTGAAAGCCTATAAAATTCATTGTTTCAATTAGCTCAGTATACAAACATCGAAAAACCATAAAAGTCATGTTCTTACACTATAATCTCCATGTTCATTGCTGTCATTTTCTGAATCCTTCATATCACCAAATGAAGGAGGGCTATCAGGTCGCCCAGCTCTTAAAATACTTACTAGTGGAGAATCAGGATTTAGCTCCATACTGCATCCATCTCCAGCAATGATTTCGTATTCTTTCCCAATACCATCATTTGGCGCACCAGATCTCTCTGTAGATAAATGCTTTTGACCCCCATTTTCACCAGAAATTTTTTGAAGTGTTTGATCTGATCCATTGTTTGCTATAGAAAAAACCGATCGCCCACTGCTTGAATTATCCTCCAAACCAGTTTTAAATGAATCCCTAGCAAATTTGATATTGTGATCTCTACTGAGTGATGGGCATTGTTCTGGAGTCCTTCCAATATCTACTTAGACCAAAAGCAAACAAAGTTACAGTTTTGATCTACGAAATTTAGAGAAAAGCAGTAGACACCATTGAACAAAAGATGAAAGTAGACGAAGGATTATACCAGAAGACGAGAATGATCCAAAACCCATCAACCATACAACAAAAATGTCAACAGAAAACCCCTCAGCATTCTCGTATCAGTACAAAAATAACCGAAGACCCAACAAGAAGAAGAGCTAGAACCGAAAATCGACATCCTCCCTTTCAAGATCTGCAAACCCATCTCTCACAATCGACATATGCAAACACCTAGCAGCCTCCGACGGTCTCCATTTCACATATACATCCTCCATTTCCGACTCAACACTAGGAAAAGAAAACAACAATAGCAGGTGGACTCTCGCATTCGGCAACCAGAGAAATGGCGTTCGGAGGCATCCAGATTTTTCCAGAAAATAAAAACAAAAACTTACTTGGGAAGAAGAGTCCGACAGAGAACCGAAGAGCGAAGCCCAGCGTGAGGAAAAGAAGGACTGATGTCGGAGTCGGAGGCGAAGGCGTGGGAGAGAGACAGACAATGAAGACGAGAGAACAGCGGAGAGGGGTATTTCCGGGGTAGGTGAGTTTCTTTGTCCGGAGTCAGAGACAGCGCTTTTCTGTCCGTCCAATTTGGAAGCAACAAAAATGTTTGTCTATGTACTCCGGTGGCAGATGACAGAAACGGGGGGTCAGGGAACCAAACACGCACGAAGGACAGGATTAGTCTGTCCTGTCATCCATCCCCTACCCCGGTGACAGCAACCAAACGGGGGGTAATAGTTGTTTCCCTTTTATCAAATAAAAAAAAAACAAAAGGAAGGGAGTTTGATTGATGTGGCTATTTATGTCATAAAGAAAGGTTGGTTCTTTTGATAGATTCAAGACATATGATTATGTAATACGAAGCATGTTGATATGGAAATATAATTTTTGCAATTAAGGAGGATCATGAGATGGAGTTTATAACTTTTGAGTTATATGTTAGTTAATTGAAAAGGATGGATGAGTTTTGTAGATGGAGAAGACGTGTCTTTTTATTAGTCCAAATTATTCTAAGATATGTAAAAAATGGAAAATTTACAACTTTGAGAAAGAGAAAGTGGAGATATCAGATCTAATAAGTACTTATAACAACCTAATTGTCTTTTCAAAATTAGAGTTTGATGATTAGGGATCTGCAAAATATTCTTAATTTCAAGCTTTTTTAAAAATTATATGGGCACCATTATGTCGTATGATATATTCATGATAGTAGTGCTTGCTGACAAATTTTATAAAATAATAAAAAAGTTTTGTTTCAAGTATAATTATGTTAAATTTTCTGTTATTTAAAATCAATTTCAAATGTTTAAAAAATATCAAGGATCAAATTAGACGTTTCAAAACATTAATTCTTAGGCTAAAAGCATATTTTAAACCTGAAGATTTACAACAAAATATATAACAGACCAGGACGTTTCAAAATAATTAAATTAAATATCAATATTTTCAAAACATTTAAAACAGACCTTAAGTAAATGACTTTAACGTGATTAACTTTCCATTAGTTAAACTCCACGTCAATACTAACTTGACATTATATTTTCTTATTTTTTAAAAAAAGGTCATACTATCACATTACATTACAAGTGATACATACTATCTAAAATGTATAAATGCAGGTTTCATTGTCACGTGACAAGCATGACTTGTCTGCAATGTATAAATAGGGAGCCTCTGTTGTCACGTGGCTGTGGAATCACTTTTTAGTTAATTTAAAAAATTAATTATGTGATAATAAGATCCACTTTTTATTTAGAAAATATAAAACAATGTTATATCAACATTTACATAACATTTAACTAATAAGGAATTTTTCTTATCAAATTTTTCGTCCATTTAGGACATGTTCTAAATGCCTTGAAAATATTAAAGTTTAATTTAAACGCTTTAAAATATTATAGTTCAAGTTGTATTATTTTGTAAATGTTGATGTTCAACTTACACTTTTGACCTTAATTATGATAAAAAACGCTATAGTTTAAATTGTACTTTTGACCTTTATAAGTCTTATATTTGATGTTTTAATTTGTAATATTTTGTTATTCATTAATTTTAAATCCCCGAAATTTCTTTGTACTTACAAATATATTTCATATTAAATTATAAACTATTAAGCTTTATTAAGATACTTCATTATATTCGTTTCAATTATCATGAGAATTTTCAAATTCAATAAATGTGATATAAAAAGAATTTGTTGTTAGTTAATAACTTAATATAAAAGAACACTTAGTTTACGTATTTAATATTTTTAAAAATTTTGAAATAATTTATTATATGGAACATTCTGCTTATCTAAACCATTCATGCAAGCTATTAATACTAAAAATATAAAGGTCACACACATCCAATTTGAAGTTCCGTAATAAAGTGGGGTCTGAAAAGATTTGATAATATACAACCTTACTTTTATATAATAGAGAGACTATTTTCGGTAAACCCACATACAGATGTGACAATAAACAAGTGATACAAGTTAAAGAATAAATAAGTAAAACTGTCACGTTAAAACATTAAGTAAATGAAATCACAATAAATACATAACTAAATAAAAATATAATATAACTTGGCTTTCAAAAATATTTTAAAACTAAAATATAACGAATATATCACTTCTTTATTTATATCTAGACAAACATCAATATCCAGATGAAAGGAGAGCAATAAAGTATCAAAGGATTCGACTTTGAATCACACAAAACACGGAAAAAAAAGAACACGTAGAAACATAAAATGTCTAAAGCCATAAGATTATTAAAGATAAAAATTCAATCATGACATAAACCCAACAATCAGATGCAAAGAGATCAACGTAATAAAACCCAGAAAGTATTAAACACTAAATCAAACAAAGAAGCTAATATCAACAGCAAACCCAACAAAATCAAGAAAACATTAAAACAAAACAGACTGATTAATCATGAACTATACCCGAAATAAGGAGACTGCAGAGAATGAAGTAAAAATATAAAGGTAATATAAATATACCCTTAGTTTATGTATTTAGTAGTTAAAAAATTTCTAAAATCTTGTATTATATGGAACGGTCTGCTTATTTAAATTTTAAACCATACATGCAAGCTGTCCTATAATTATTTCAATCGCATCATTGGAATCAAGACAACAACTCTTATGTTGTTTCACAAATGTGCTTTAATTTTATTTCATTTTAAAGGGATTTTTTCTATTTCGGTGATGCACATCCAAAACGACACAAGAGAGAAGTCGTATCCTCACGTAAGTACTTCGATTGTACTAAAAGCGCGGAAAAACCCTAACCAAAAACCCCGCATAACGCGATATAAGAAGCCAGCAGCTTCGCATCGCAGTTTTCATCTCTTCTCACTCTCTAAACCCTACAAAACTCTTGGTCACTAGGGTTTTAGAGGTCTTTCTCTCTTCTTCAGTTTCACTCGCATTTCTAGTAAAAAAGATCGTTAATCTGTTTCCATGGGCAAGGCTAGCAAGAAATCTGTAACCAAAGTAATACTCTTTTCTTTTTTAATTAATCTTTAGTTATGGTTCGGGTTTATTTGCTTGCTAATGATGCTTGAGGTCTTTCTTTTATTTAATGTTTTTATGGGCTTATGTTTGATTCTTTTGTGGTCTTGTAGGTTGATGCAGCTCCTGCTGTTACCCCTGCGCCGAAGCCTGCAAAGAAAGGTTTAACTATTGGAGTGTAATATGTTTTTTTATTAGTGTCATTGATTTTTTTTTTGAGTGTCATCTTTTGCTGTGGTTGGTTCTATTGGATTTGAGGATATGTTGTATGGCGTTTTTTCGAGGTGGGATTATACTTCTGCTCTATGGGTATTCCTGTTCAAATTCACAGAAATGGAGGAAAAGGAGTAGGAATAGGAGGCGGAGGCGGAGGCCGAGGGATGTTTTCTTTTAGATGTCTGTTAGTTTTCTGTTTCTTTTAGGCATCCGTGTCCATCTTTTGAGTGAGTTCGGGACGTAGGTTGCTTCAGAATATGCACAAATGGACTTCTTTAAACTTGCATTTTTAAGAGAAATGCCTGTCATAATTAAGGATCTGTTTCCTAAACCTGTATAGGAAGTAAGAACATTTCTCTTTGTTTAATGCATGTTACCAATTGCCAAGTTTTTCTGTCTTGTCTGGTTTTTCACTAGTAGATGGCCTTGAATACTTTCTGCAACTCAACTTGTTTCGAAAACATTTGGAATGAGATTGTGATTGAGTTAAGATTCTTTTCCTTTCTCAATTATCTTATGACTGGAGTTATGAGTTATAACTTTGAGATGTAGGTAAGAGAGGGCCTGAAGAATCCGCAGAGAAAATTGTAAATGCCAAGAAGCAGAAGACTTGTGAAGTAGTAAAACAAGTCATTCAGAAGGAGAAAATTCAAGTGAAAACTCAGAAAAAGAAAAAAGAGGTGTCTAGTAGTTCTGATGACTCTGAAGAGGAACTGGAGGTAATTTCCTTATACTTTCTGTTGTTTGTTATTTATTATGGTTCCTCCTTGCATGTCCACAGTATCACATGCTGATTTTATAACTTTGTTTAGATTTCTATGAATGATGAATTTTTGTTGTGTATATGCCTATATCCATTTACTGATTAACAGTTAACGCAATGATTAGGTAAAAGTTGTCCCAAAGAAGGGAGCAAAGAAAGCAAAACCACCTGTTAAAGAAAGCAGTAGTGAGGAGTCATCCTCAGATGATGTGAGTAGTTGGCATTTACATTTTCTTTACCCAGATTCTAATCTTATTACTAATGTGGCTTAAGTGTATGCAGGAGCCCCCAGCCAAAACTTCTGTTCCTTTGAAGAAAAAGCAAGTGGCAGCTAAAAATGGTTCAGTTGCCACTCCTACTAAGAAAAGCAAGGTTGATAGCAGTAGTTCAGATTCTTCAGATGATGAATCTGATGAAGAGGAGGTGATTATTTCCATAAGACAATTGTGTGTTCTTTGTAATGCTTATTGGCTTTTCTCATGAAGTTAAACACATTCAAAGAGTTATGAGCCGCATTCTGACTTTGTTTTGTTGTAGGATCCTAAGAGCAAAAAAAAGCAAGTATTAGCGAAAAATGGTTCAGTTGCCACTCCTACTAAGAAAAGCAAGGTCGATAGCAGTAGCTCAGATTCTTCAGATGATGAATCTGATGAAGAGGAGGTGATTATTTCCATAAGTCAATTGTGTGCTCTTTGTTATGCTTATTGGCTTTTCTCATGAAGTTAAACACATTGAAAGAGTTATGAGCGGCATTCTGACTTTGTTTTGTTGTAGGATCCTAAGAGCAAAAAATTTCCAGTAGCTAAGAATGGCCAACTAAAGAAGAAAGTGGAGTCAAGTGACGACTCAGACAGTTCTTCAGATGAGGAAGCTGTGAGTTTTATCTTTGCTGTATTTCTTTAATTACTATATAAGATTAATATGCAAGCAATTTCTTATTTTGAGATTTTGAGCTAATATTTGAGGTTATGTGCAGCAAAAAGCTACCAAAGTAACATCTAAACAGAGTAACTCTGTGGTTTCTGCTGCTAAAAGTGGTAACAAGTCAAGTGATAGTTCAGAAGATGAAAGCTCAGATACAGATTCGGAAGATGTGAGTGCAGGAATGGCATATATGATATTGAGGCCTTGTATTTATGCTAAGATATAGCTGAAAAGGATGGATATATCTTTTGACAATGCTTACTTGCCTTAATCATATTTCAAATATGTAGAAAATGATTTGCCATTTTTCTACAAGCTTTTCCTTTTGATCTTGAAGTTGATTCTTTTGCAATGCATTATGCTGAATCTTCAACGGATCTTTGTGTAGGAAACTCCTGCAAAGGCATCTGCACCCAAGGTTGTTCCTGGTCAGGCAACAAAGAAAAAGGTTGAGTCAAGTGATAGCACTGAAGATAGTGATTCTGAGGAATCATCGGGCGAAGATGAGGTTTTATATTCTTTCTCTAATCTCAGCAAGGTTTAAATTTCAGATTGCATAGCAGTTGCGGGTTATTGGGGTCATTGCCGGCAACGTGGGCACAGTTAGAGCTTCTGTGGTCCATAACAACCACAATTTGTGGTGTCGGAGCGGACTGTAACGCCAACTCCCAATTCTAGTTTCCTGGCCAAACTCTTGTTTCTAATTTGTTTATCTGTCAATTAGTTCAAATTAGTTTATTGTAGCCTTTCCTATGAATGATCACATGACTTGTTTCCTATATTTATTTTTTTGAAGGGTGTCTCTGCAAAGGTTGCTAAGAAGGTTCCTGCAGTGGCTCCAAAAAATAAAGCTGTTTCAAGCGATAGCTCTGATGAATCCTCTGAGGAAGAAAAGGTGCAACCTCATTTATTACTGAAATTTAATCAATGAATTTGAGTATTTGACTCATATCCAAGCTTGGTGATAATGTTCAATAGTTGATTTATTAGGTCTATGAGGTTGCTGAATTCGAATTGTTTTAATCTTTTTATCTAGGTTGTACCTTCCAAGGCTCCTATTGGTAAGACAGTTCAAACTAATGCCAAAAATATAACTGAACCAAGCGACAGCTCTGATGAAAGTGATTCTGATGAATCCTCAGATGAAGATGAGGTGACTGTCTTTATCTGTTCAGATATTCAATTATTTGTTTCATTTTTATTTAAACTGGAAAATTATTAAATTACTTACTGAATGCAGACCTTTTCCGTTTGCATAGTAGACTGTATTTTAATCACAGTTCTTGTTTCAGGCTGCAACCAAAGTTGCTGCAGTGGCTGCTGCTAAAGTTCAATCATTGAAGAAAAGCAACAAGGATGATAGTACAGAAAGTGACTCAGATGAGTCTAATGATGACGATGATGTGAGACTGTTGCACTAGTTTATCTTGCTGTAATACTAAGCTTTTTTATTCACATAGTGGATGTGTACTTAGTTTTGGTTAATAACGTTTAGGCTCTTTTATAGCCATTGTAGTTTGTACTTTGGACTCACGATGTGCTGTTTTTTAATTATTAACTTCTTGTCTCTTTTCTTTTAACTATTTACTTTTTCATTTTGTATGTGCTTTGGTTTTTGTTGACCTGTACATTTTATATATCATGTTATCTACTGGAAGTTATTTTGGGCATTGAGCAATAAAGATTAGGTTCAAGCCTGAAAATCAGTATTTTGTTTTTTTATGGCTCTTTTGCTTTCTTTTACTTGTAGTTGGCAATTGCTTGAGGATGAAAATGATGAAACATAGTTGTCTGCTTTTGGCTCATGTGGGTTTCAATTCCTTTGTCTGTTACAGAAAATGAAGGATAGTGATGAAGATGATAGTGAGGAGGAGAGTTCTGAAGATGAGCAACCTAAAAATAAGAAGGTAAAAATTTGTTTTTTTTTTTTTGCTTATAATGTTATTTTAATTACTTGTATGAGCTGCAATTCACATAAATTTTCCTCAGGTGAAGGTAGCTGATAAAAAGGAAAGCAGTAGTGAGGAGAGCTCTGATGATACGTCCAGTGAGGAGGAAGATAGCGAGGATGAAAAATCTGCTAAGACTCCAAAGAAAAAAGTAATAATCAATTGTTATTCTTATTGATTAGTTTTTGAAATATTTTTGCATTGAACCATCTTTTTCTGGATTACAAGTTATATTAATATTATGCAGTGGAATTAATACACTAAAAGCTCATATGATTTTTGTAACACATATTTACTTAATTTAAAAAGTTGCTCTTGTCACCAATTGGCAATGACATTATCAATCAACAAAGTTCCCAGATGGTTGATTGATCCTTGTATAATCTTGAGTGGGTGTTGAACTTTTGTTTAACTATTCTGTTGTTTTTTGTTTTTCTGATATTTACACGAGTCTTGTGGATTCAATATGGGTCCTGTGGAACTAATCTTGGCACATTTAAGCATCTGGTCATTTTTGTGCTGCTCATTAATTAAGAGAAGTTACTTTTTGAAGCAGGATGCTGATGTGGAAATGGTTGATACTGAAACACCAAGAACCACTACCAATTATAGTGATTTGATGAGAAAACCTGTAAGGCTATATGTTTTTCCCTTTTAGTTTTTAATTTATTCTGAAATGCTTTTTCTAAAGCTCTTTTGTTACATCTTTGGCAGTCCAAAACTCCTGTTCCTTCTGAGGATGGGCCAAAGACTCTATTCGTTAGCAACTTACCATTTCAAGTTGAACGAGCTGATGTGTATGTTTCTTGAGCCACCTGTGAATACAAACATTTGTAAGGTAATCTCATGTTTTTATGCCATCAGGGTAAGTTTCTTCCAAGATGCTGGGGAAGTTGTTGATGTTCGTCTTGCTCTGGATGCTGAGCAGAGATTCAGAGGTTTTGGACATGTTGAGTTTGCCACAGTTGAAGCAGCACAGAAAGTGAGGGTTTCTTTTCTTTCTTGCTTTTTCTGGTATGTGTTGGTGCGTGTCAGTATTTTATGCTTGGGTTTGAAAGTGTGCCTGTCAGTATTTTTTGCTTGGGTTTGAAAGTGTCCCATTACTTCTCTTTTATACCTCATATCTATGTAGACCTTCTCTATAAGTATATTAGACTTTTGCAATTATTGCAAATATGATCACATATATTATGAATTTGCTAGTGCTACTTTTTTTTTTTTTGATATAGTGTGCAAATATGCATCGAGACTTATGTTCATCAATAAATTGATTGTTTATTTTTGTGTTTCCCAGGCTCTTGAATTGAATGGTCAAAGATTGATGGGCCGGGAACTGAAATTAGATATGGCCCGTGAACGGGGTGATAGAGGTTCATATACTCCATATAGCGGGTATTGCTTTTTACAAGCCCTTGTGGGATATCCTAGTGTATTTTTAAGTTGTTCCTGATAGATTCTTTGTTTGCAGGAAAGACAACTCTTTTACGAAAGGTGAGAGGGGTCAGCCTCAAAAAATTTATGTTAGGGGCTTTGATAGATCTCTTGGGGAGGATGAGGTGATTGTTTATTTCATATTGTTTTACTTTTTTTCCCCCCCTTGATTTCCAAGTTTAGAAGCTTTACTCAATAAATTTTGAAACACTTGTTGCAGATTAGGAGCTCCCTCCAGGAGCATTTTGGAAGCTGCGGAGATATCATGAGAATATCTATCCCAGTAGATTATGAGTCTGGTGCCATTAAAGGGTTAGTGTATATGTTTTCTTGTTTGCGTTTTTTTAACAGAAAATGGAAATGCGTTCCATTCTGTTTTTTTATCATGGACATATGATTTATAACTGGGCTTGAAGATGATTTAACACTTCCAAGTTAACATGTATATAAAGATTTTGGTGAATATAGTGTATGCTAAGATAGCTTTGATAAGACATTATTCCTACTTTGTGGTTTTTAGTGCATTGCATACTTGCATTACATGTTGTACCATGTGTCATATCTTGGCACAAGACATTAAATACACCAGGTGTGAATTTAGTGATGAGAATGCACCTTAGTGAAGAAAAGAGAAGGTTTCCTTCACTCACTCGTAATTATCCTGTTGTGTGGAATTAAATTTTATGGTCTGCTTTCTTGATACTGATTGATCGTGTTTTACAGCATGGCTTATATTGATTTCAATGATGCTGATGGTTTAAACAAAGCTTTAGAGCTTAATGGTAGTCAACTTGGAGATCAGTATCTAACTGTGGAAGAGGCAAGACCAAGGAATGATAACCGTGACAGTTGGAGCAGTGGTCGAGGTGGAGGCCGAGATAGCGGTGGAAGGAGAGGCGGTAGAGATGGCGGTGGCAGATTTGGCGGTAGAGATGGCGGTGGCAGATTTAGCGGCGGCAGATTTGGCGGTAGAGATGGCGGTGGCGGATTTGGCGGCAGAGGTCGTGGAGGTAGAGGTGGTGGTGGAAGAGGACGTGGAACACCTAATAAACCTAGTTTCACTGCAGCTGCGACAGGTAACTATACATTTTACTATGTTAATCACGAGCTGCTAAAGAGAAGTGAATGGTACCGGGAGGCAAATTTATTTCCACGTCTAGTTTTGACACATTTAATGGAGAAAAATGTAGGGTAGATCCTTGATTATGTTTGTATCAGGTGGTTTTGATATAAAAAATGCATTTTATGTTTCTAAACAGTAGCTGAATCAGGTTATGATTAGCATCTTCAGTTGGGGGGATTTGTCTTGATTTTCAAAATTGAGGTGGACGGCAGGAGCTTAGTAAAAACTTGCACAACTTTTCTAGTCAAATTGACAGGAAGATAATGATTTTGCTTTTGGTGTTCTGATGAAGATTGTGCCAATAAAATCTGTTATTAAATGTTTTGTTGACTTGCTTTGATTTCGGTATTCATTCATTCATATTTGCCCCAATGCAATGCAGGTAAGAAGACAACTTTTAAAGATGATGATGAGTGAAAGCAAGAAGAAATAATGGAGTAGTATTTTTGTTTCTGGTAATATGTATCACTGATAAGGTTTTGTTTGTATCACCAAATTATTTGTGTTGGGGAATTTCTTTAATATCAAGCAACTAATGATCTGGTACTATCAATTAGTTTCCATATTAAGTAGTGTTCATCTCCAATCATTCCTTCATTGGCTTGGCTTGGTAGGATTTGATTGTTACCCTTTAAAGATAGGGATTAGTTACAATACAAGTATGTGTTAGCTAAACAGAAAAAGGCAAAAAGTGCTGATTTGATATACGACTTCAATGGAACAAAAAGAGTTTTTAAGTTTTTATTCATATGTCATTAATTTAATATTTTTTGAATAATTAGAGTTTTTAAAGTTAAATTAGATTTTATCAAAATTGAGCAAAATTAAAAAGTTTAAACTATTAAAAATTATGATTCGGGAAAACAATTGAATAATTAGTGTTTATTACAGTTGAATTTAGATTTTATTAAAAACTAAGCAAAATTAAAAAAATAGATTTAGGTTTAATACATAAGTTTTATTGTATTTCGTGACACATTTAACAAAAATATTAAATTATTCATTTAAAATTTAATTTGAATATTGAATATTTTGTAAACATTAGATTTACCAATATTTTTATTTGTTATATTCTTCTCTTAAGGGAATTATCTCTTCTCTTTATGTAGTCCTTTTACTAAATATTTTAATACTATGCATATCTGATGTTACCAGATAAAAAAGTTTATAGTCAAAACATATAAACTTTTATTTAATTATATTTTATTCAAAAATTACGCTTTCAGAGAACTTGGAGAGAAACTATAAGATAGAAAATACTCGAAGTAGGGATGACAATAGGAAACTTAGGCCCAAGCTTGACCCGACCGTTGCTGCCGAAGTCTGAGGCTCAACCGAATTTGAAGCAGCCCAATCCAAATACAATTCTGACTCAGTCCAGTCTCAATTTTTTTTAAAATTTAAAAACGTAAATAAAATAAGATTGTTTTGTTCGGATTTTGGGTCGACCATACTAGCCTCAGCCCAAATTTAATCGGGAATTAATCATTAAATTCGGGTCAGATAGACCCGACCCGGCCGGTCCAATCCAATTGCCTTCTCTAGATAGAACTCCACTCAATTTCTCGGAACCTTTTTATCTTTGTATATAATGGGCCGACTTTTCTGCGCCTGTAACTTGCAGATTCTTTTGTAATTGATTTAAAGTTAAAATTCCAAATCCAAATCCTTTGATTTGATGGTATAATTTGTAATCTCTCCCGCACTCGTCGACCATGGCTTCGCCGTCGCCGGAGTCTATCCTCCTCGAAGACTTCGGTCAAAAAGTTGACCTAACACGGCGGATCAGGGAAGTTCTCCTGAATTATCCCGAAGGCACGACGGTCCTCAAGGAACTCATCCAGAACGCCGACGACGCCGGCGCCACCGTTGTCAGCCTCTGCCTAGACCGTCGCCTTCACGATTCTAACTCTCTCTTGTCTCCTTCACTCGCTCAGTGGCAAGGGTCCTCTCTCTTGGCTTTCAATGACGCCGTGTTTACGGAGGAGGATTTCGTTAGCATTTCTCGAATCGGCGGCAGTGCCAAACACGGCCAGGCGTGGAAGACCGGCAGGTTCGGCGTCGGTTTCAATTCGGTTTACCATTTAACCGATTTGCCTTCGTTCGTGAGCGGTAACTACGTAGTACTCTTTGATCCTCAAGGCAGCCATCTTCCTAATGTCTCGTCGTCGAATCCTGGCAAGAGAATCGATTACGTTTCCACGTCAGCAATCTCGTTCTACGAGGACCAGTTCTCTCCTTACGTCGCGTTTGGTTGTGATATGAGGACTCCGTTTGCCGGAACTCTGTTCCGTTTTCCTCTGAGAAACGCAACTCAGGCAGCTACGAGCAAGCTTTCAGGACAGGCCTACTCAGACGACGACATTTTGGCAATGCTTGGTCAGTTGTACCAAGAAGGAGTTCTATCTCTACTGTTTCTCAAAAGCGTGGTCTCTATAGAAATGTATGTGTGGGATGCGGGGGGGCTCAAGCCGAGGAAGCTTTACTCTTGCGGTGTTAATTCCCTGAACGAAGATGTTGTTTGGCACAGACAGGCGCTTTTGAGAATGTCGGGAAGAACGCTGAACTTCGATACTCGGGAGAGTGAGACTGATGCTTACTTGGTGGAGTTTGTGAGAGAATCATCGGTTGTTGAGAGTAACATTGAGAGGAAAATTGATAGATTTTATATAGTGCAAAGTATGGCTCCATCAAACAGTAGAATTGCTTCCTTTGCTGCAGCTGCTTGTAAAGAGTATGATATTCACCTACTGCCTTGGGCATCTGTAGCTGCTTGTCTTTCCGATGTAAGTTGATTGCTTCTTACTATTATTTTTCATACACTTGAACGTTTGTCGTCTTTACTGAATTCATAGTTGTATAATAAGTAATGAAATTGATCTTGTAACTGTTTTCTTGTTTGGTGTGTCACTTATTGATGTTGGTATCAAATTAACAATTGTACTATCGTATAGTTTTTAAACTGCCCCATTCTGCAACAAATTTCAATAAGATCGAAATTTGGTTAGCTGCAAACCACTACACTTCTTTATCATTTGGTTAGCTGCAAACCACCATGCTTCTTTACCACATTAAAGTAATTGTTGCATTTCACTTGGCTTTTTCGTACCTGAAAGGTTTGATTTTCTTGGTTTTATGATACTGGATCACTGCTTTGCTAAGTCCAATGTTGGTAAGCCTTCATGACATTGTGTGGTTTTGGTATACGTTATATTTCCCCCCAAATTTCTTATGGTTCTTGATTTTAGGTTTTTGTTTTAAATATTGGTTGAGTAAAGGATCCAGTTGAAATTAGGTAGTCTCCCTTCATCTTCTACAATACATGAACAAGTTTGGAAGGACTAGCATGATGACATTAGTAGGATCTCACGTTGTGTGGAATAATGACTAGGAGCATTAATATTTTAGGCAGTAGATGATACAGTGTCATTATATATTGAGGCTAGTTTCTTTATAGGAAAGTCAGTAAATATCTGGATCTGAAATTTGTGGAAGCAATCATTCAATCTGACTCAAATTTATGAATTGGTGTTGTTTTTACTATTGGTCATTTGCCCAAACAGGCCAAGTCCAATTATAGAGTCCTGATCATAGGGTTAAACCACAAAAAGAAATTTATTGCCTATTACTGTTCTGCACAACCAAAAGTTAGCAAAATACTGCTGTGCTTAATGTAAAGAGAATGTTGCCCTTCTCTTGTGCGAAAATAACATAAGATGAAAACTTTCCAACTTTCTGTTTCTTAAGTTAGTTTTGCACTTTACAGTTTTGCGTTTTAATTGACCGCATCATATTTTACTTTCTCAATTTCTTAGTTTGTAATTCTGCATCATATGTTCTTGTGAAGGTTTTTCTTTGTACGAGTACAATTTGTTGTTGTCACATTTTTTTAATCAATATGATTTGTCGTGGTCCCTTTTGTTTTTAATCAATTATCTTTTAACTCATTTCAACATTATTTTGTGTTAGACTCTTAACTTTTAACAGGTAACTAAAATGAATATCTTACTGATTTGCGACACTGACATTTTATTATTGAATCAGTTCTCAGGAAATTTATCTTTCCAAATTCAAAATGGTTTTTACATTCTAATAGACATCCATGTTGTTTGATGTGCCTATATCCAGGTTAAGATGAAGGCTTATACTTTGTTTATCTGTTTGTTTAGTTTCTTCCTTGTCTGCTTTAGATAAATAAATCCGGTGTCTGTTCCAACGTATTGTCAGCAGAATGATGATCTGAAGCTTGGACAAGCATTTTGCTTTCTTCCTTTACCTGTAAGAACTGGATTGAATGTGCAAATTAATGGATACTTTGAGGTTTCATCCAATCGTCGAGGTATTTGGTATGGAGCGGACATGGATAGGAGTGGTAAAATTCGTTCCATCTGGAATAGGCTTCTTTTGGAAGATGTTGTTGCTTCCAACTTCAGATATTTGCTTCTTGGTTTGCAAGGGTTGGTAGGAGCAACAGATTCTTATTACACTTTATTCCCAAGTGGATCTTTTGAAGATCCATGGAGCATTTTAGTGGAGAATATATACAAAAATGTTTGTGATGCACCTGTATTGCATTCAGAGCTTGAGGGAGGTAAATGGGTGGCACCAGTCCAGGCCTTCCTTCATGATGAGGAGTTCAACAGAAGCAAGGAACTTAGCGAGGCCTTACTGCAGCTAGGGATGCCTATTGTTCACTTGCCCAATGGCTTGCTTAATATGTTTTTGAAATATGCTTCAGGTTTTCAGAAGAGAGTGGTAACTCCTGATACAGTACGTCACTTTCTTAGGGACTGCAAATCTGTTATGACATTGAGTAAATCTTACAAACTGGTGTTATTGGAATACTGTCTTGAAGACTTGATTGATTCTGATGTTGGTGCATATTTAAACAACCTGCCTTTGCTTCCTCTTGCAAACGGTGATTTTGGTTCATTATCTGAAGCCTCAAAGGGGGTTTCTTATTTCATTTGCAATGACTTGGAGTACATGCTGCTTGAACAAATATCTAATAGGATAGTTGATCGTGATATCCCCATTAATATACTAGAGAGACTTTCTGCTGTCGCAGAATCATCAAGAGCAAATATTATGGTGTTTAGTATTGAGTACTTCATTAAGTTATTCCCTAGATTTGTTCCCACTGACTGGAGACATAAAACCAAGGTTTCGTATAACCCAGATTCTTGTCATAATCATCCAACTTTCTCATGGTTTGTTCTATTCTGGCAATATCTTCGATGCCATTGTGAAAAGCTATCTTCATTTGGTGATTGGCCTATTTTACCTTCTACATCGGGCCATCTGTACAGACCTTCTAGACAGTCCAAACTGATCGATGCCCATAAACTTCCTGCTTCAATCCAAGAGACACTCTCTAAGATTGGATGCAAAATGCTCGATCCCACGTATGGAGTTGACCATTCAGATTTGTCCCTTTATGTCTCTGATGCTAATTACGCAGGTGTTCTGGAGTCAATTTTGGATGTCTTGTCATCCAATGGTGGTAAAATGCAACCTTTGTTTGAGAATTTGAAAGTTGAAGAGAAGGACGAACTTAGAACATTTCTTCTTGATCCAAGATGGTACATGGGGGATTGTGTTGATGGTTCGAAGATAGGAATTTGCAAACTGCTACCCATTTTTAAGGTTTATAGTGGGGGATCTGTTCAAGGTATTAATTTTTCTGATCTGGAGAATCCTGAGAAGTATTTACCACCTTTAGATGTTCCTGAAAATCTTCTGGGTTGTCGATTTGTCTTGAGCTCTTCAAATAATGAAGAACATTTATTGTTGAGATATTATGGAATTGAGAGAATGGGGAGGGGACATTTCTACAAGGAACATGTGTTCAATAATATTATCGAGTTGCAACCTGAAGTTCGTAATGGCGTCATGCTTTCTGTTTTGCAGAATTTGCCACAATTATCTATCGAAGATACATCTTTCAGAAGCTGTTTGAGAAACTTGGAATTTGTGCCAACCTTAAGAGGTGATTTAAAGTGTCCTGAAGCACTGTATGATCCTCGCAATGAAGAATTATGTGCTTTATTAGATGACTCTGAGAGCTTCCCGTTTGGTGCTTTCCAAGAACCGGACATTTTGGACATGTTACTTGGGTTAGGCCTTAAAACATCTGTTTCTCCAGAGACAATCATAGAAAGTGCTCGGCAAATAGAAAGATTAATGCGTGATGATCAATGCAAAGCCCATTCTAGAGGTCAAGTGCTTCTTTCCTACTTAGAGGTAAATGCAATGAAGTGGTCACAAGACCAGTTAAATGACAATCAAGGAACTGTGAACAGAATTTTTTCACGTGCTACATCTGCTTTTAGGCCTCGTAACTTGAAATCTGATGTTGAAAAATTTTGGAATGATATGCGGATGATAAGCTGGTGCCCGGTACTGGTTTCTGCTCCATTTCAAACTATTCCATGGCCCACTGTGTCTTCCACAGTTGCTCCTCCTAAGCTTGTAAGACTACAAACAGATTTGTGGCTTGTTTCTGCTAGCATGCGAATACTTGATGGGGACTGTGTTTCTACTGCATTATCATATAATCTTGGATGGTTATCTCCTCCTGGAGGAAGTGTCATTGCGGCTCAATTACTTGAACTTGGAAAAAACAATGAGATTGTCTATGATCAGATATTGCGACAGGAATTAGCCTTGGCAATGCCAAGAATATACTCAATTATGGCGAGTCTTGTTGGTTCAGACGAGATGGACATTGTAAAGGCTGTTCTTGAGGGGTCTCGTTGGATTTGGGTGGGAGATGGATTTGCTACGGTGGATGAGGTTGTTCTTAATGGTCCTTTGCATTTGGCTCCTTATGTACGTGTTATACCCATAGATCTTGCTGTTTTTAAAGACTTATTCTTGGAGCTTGGTGTTCGAGAATATTTTAAACCAATTGATTATGTTGATATATTGGGTCGAATGGCTTTTAGAAAAGGTTCATCTCCTCTGGATGCTGAGGAAATTAGGGCAGCCATACTAATTGTTCAGCATTTGGCTGAAGCTCCGCTTCAAGAACAACAGGTCAAGATCTATCTACCAGATGTTTCAGGAAGACTTTTCCTTTCTAGTGATTTAGTTTATAATGATGCTCCATGGTTACTTGGCTCAGATGACCCTGATGGCTTATTTGCTAGTGCGTCTACCAGTGTGGCCTTGAATGCAAAGAAAGCAGTTCAGAAGTTTGTCCATGGGAATATTTCTAACGAAGTTGCTGAAAAGCTTGGCGTCTGCTCACTTCGTAGAATGTTGCTTGCTGAGAGTGCTGATTCCATGAATTTGAGTCTTTCTGGTGCTGCTGAAGCATTTGGGCAGCATGAAGCTTTGACCACTAGACTTAAACATATACTTGAGATGTATGCAGATGGACCAGGAATTCTTTTTGAGCTTGTTCAAAATGCAGAGGATGCTGGAGCTACAGAGGTGACTTTTCTTTTAGATAATACTCAATATGGGACTTCTTCTGTTCTATCACCTGAAATGGCAGATTGGCAAGGGGCTGCTTTATATTGTTTCAATGACTCTGTCTTCAGTCCACAGGATCTTTATGCAATCTCACGTATTGGTCAAGAAAGCAAGCTAGAAAAACCTTTTGCAATCGGAAGATTCGGGCTTGGATTTAATTGTGTATATCATTTTACTGACCTTCCTATGTTCGTTTCTGGGGAAAATATTGTTATGTTTGATCCTCATGCATGTAATTTGCCTGGCATCTCCCCTTCTCACCCTGGCTTACGAATAAAGTATGTGGGTAGGAAAATTTTGGAACAATTTCCTGATCAGTTTTCCCCATTCTTACACTTTGGCTGTGACATGCAACACCCGTTTGAGGGTACACTTTTTCGTTTTCCCCTCAGAAGCTCTGCTGTTGCCCAGCGTAGTCAGATTAAGAAACAAGGATATGCACGGGAAGATGTTTTGTCTCTGTTTACATCCTTTTCTGGGGTGGTCTGTGACACTTTGCTTTTCCTCCGGAATGTGAAACGCATTTCCATTTTTGTGAAGGAAGGAAACAGTAGTAACATGCAGCTTCTACATCGTGTTCAACGAAATTCCATTATTGAGCCAGAAATGGAATCTAGCTCACTGAATGACTTGTTTAACATTTTCAATGGAAGTCGATTTAGTGGACTGGATAAAGATCAATTGCTGAAAAAATTGAGCAAATCCGTAGATAGAGATTTGCCCCATAAATGTCAGAAGATTGTTGTGACTGAGCAAAGTTTGTCTACCAATATCTCACACTTTTGGATCACAGTTGAATGTTTAGGTGGTGGACAAGCCAACTACAACCGTGATGTTGCTAACGACAAGTTGCATAAATCGATTCCATGGGCATGCGTTGCTGCATATATTAACTCCGCTAAGGGTAATGGGAATTTGAGTGATAACTTGAACTTGGATGGCTCTTTTACCACTTACACGAGCCAAGATTCCACAGTTTCCATTCATAGCATGGAGAGTTTTGAGGGTCGTGCGTTCTGTTTTTTACCACTTCCAATCAATACCGGCCTCCCAGCACACATCAATGCATATTTTGAACTTTCTTCTAACCGAAGAGACATCTGGTTTGGGAACGACATGGCTGGTGTTGGTAAGTTACGATCTGACTGGAATGTTTTCATCCTTGAGGAAATAGTTGCCCCTGCGTATGGTTGGTTGCTTGAGAAGATTGCATTGGAGATTGGCCCGTGTGATTTGTTTTTCTCATATTGGCCAACAGCCACTGGATTAGAACCCTGGGCATCAGTAGTACGGAAGCTATATAGGTGTATTGCTGAGTTTGGTCTTCGAGTCTTGTACACAAAAGCTAGAGGGGGCCAATGGATTACTGCCAAGCAAGCACTTTTCCCAGATTTTGCATTCCATAAGGCTCATGAGCTTGTAGAAGCATTATCAGATGCTGGTCTACCTGTTCTCTGTATTTCAAAGCCACTTGTTGAACAATTTATGGAGGCTAGCCCCATGCTGAATTTTGTCTCGCCTCAATTGTTGCGGAGAATATTGATTCGACGAAAACGTGGATTTAAGGATAGAAAAGCTATAATTGTTGCCCTTGAATATTGCCTACTTGATTTAGAAGCCCCTACTCAGCTTGATGGTCTATATGGCTTATCATTGATACCCCTTGCAGATGGTTCGTTTGCGTCAATTGAAAGGCATGGGACAGGTGAAAGAATTTATGTTGCTAGGGTGGAAGAATATGACCTTCTCAAAGATTCAGTTCCACATCAACTTGTGGATCAAGGAATTCCCGAAGTTGTTCATGGAAAGCTATGTGATATAGCTAAGAATGGGAAGTCAAATATTTGTTTTATCTCTTGCTCTTTGCTTGAGAAGCTTTTGGTGAAATTGCTCCCAGCAGAGTGGCAATTTTCCAAAAAGGTCACTTGGTTTCCTGGTAGTGATGGCCAACCAAGCTTAGACTGGATAAGATTGCTTTGGAGCTATCTAAACATGTATTGTGATGATCTCTCAGTATTTTCGAAATGGCCGATATTACCAGTTGGAGAGCATTATCTCTTTCAGTTGGTTCCAAATTCATTTGTAATTAAGGAGGGTGGCTGGAGTGAGAACATGTCTTCTTTGTTACTTAAAATAGGATGTATGTTCCTGAGAAAGGACTTCCCAGTAGAACATCCACAGCTAGAAAAATTTGTGCAATCTCCAACAGCAGCAGGTATATTAAATGCATGCATAGCAATTGCTGGTAAGCTAGACAGCATTGAGGGGGTTTTTACTGATGCCTCTGAAGGGGAGCTACATGAACTGCGAAATTTTGTTCTTCAGACCAAGTGGTTCATTGAAGAAAAGATAGATGCTGAACATATCGACATCATAAAGCACCTTCCTGTGTTTGAGTCTTATGGAAGCAGAAAATTGGTTAGTCTGAGAAACCCTACTAAATGGCTTAAGCCAAATGGCATTAGGGAGGATCTCTTGGGTAATGACTTTGTTCGCGTTGAATCAGAAAGAGAGGGAGTTATTTTGAGAAGGTACTTAGAAATCAAAGAGCCATCGAAGGTGGAATTTTACAAAGTTTATGTGCTCAACCGTATGTCTGAATTTGTTTCAAATCAGGGAGCTCTCTCAGCCATCTTACATGATGTAAAACACTTGATTGAGGATGATATTTCCATCAAATCTGTACTTTCCACTACTCCTTTTGTTTTGGCAGAGGATGGATCCTGGCAACAACCTTCTAGGTACTCTTCCTATATTTTCTAAAAATATTTATTTTTATTTCCAGTTGAGTGTAGCTGTTAGTGGAAGTTTTCAAATGGTCCTGTTGGGTTTCTATATCCTCAATTTCTCCTTTCATGCATGCTGTAGTTGTTTCTGCCTTTTATCAGTGTTTGAGTAAGCCTTCTAGCAGTATATGAGATATGAGTTGTTTGTTACTACCATAATTATAACATTTATGTTACATCTCCTTTTTCTTTTTTCTGTAAAACAGGATTTGGGCTAATTCTAATATCAATAAGGATGGTCAAAATAATCACATCAATGATAAACTCTTAGCAACTTTCCTTTATATATACAAATGCATTGTAGATATAGACTACTTTCTCACCAGCAGTGGTGCTAGAGTACCATCTTGAGTGCTGTTTCCATTTGGTGTGACTTAGCCGTGGCTCCTCCGCCATGTAATGATCGTGGTGCTATCTTTGCCATAGTCTGGAGCCTCCATCTTTTTATGCCTGTCCACTTTATTGCATTCATAAATATAATTCAATTTAAAGGTAAACTCTAGAGTAGGTATTCCAACCTATTCCCCATGATGTTGAATTGAGGTTCTAATTATTTTTTTTCATTTTTTTTTCAAAATCCACATAAAATACTCCTTTTGAAGTTCACATAGAAAATGTACTAATGTGTGACCTCTTTACACTATGAGTGACTAAGGCTACTATTATGTTGCAACCTTGTGGCCATATAAATAGAAAAGACCACTACAACAAAACCTTTATAGCATTGATACCATAAAAGATCTATTAATTGAAGAGGTATTAATCAATAAACTTGTTTTTTATTAACTTATACTGTCTATAAAATTCAACAAACATACATTTAATCAATTGATTTATTGTTTTTTTTTACCAATCTAATCAATTGGACATGAACTTAATGTAATATGTACTATTTATTAAATTAGCCCAAAAATTTCATCGTAATTGCACTAATTTAATTAATGTATTTAATGAATTAGGTTTAAATTAATCTTTGCATAATTAAGCACAAAGTTTCTGACAATACTTCATAATTTTTATTGTAATTCAAGAATTTAACTTCAAAACTTCCAGATTGAATAAAAAAAATTAGAGATAATATCTAATGAAATTTAATTTTTTAAAAAAAGCTTAAATTAGATTCATGTTTTAGAAAATATCAGTCAATTATCCATGTATTTATTAATTTTAGTACAATTATCCATGTATTTATTAATTTTAGTAAACTATTAACATATGATATGAATGACGCAACACAGTTATCTAAGGGTTTTGTTAGAAAAATATTATCAGCAACACAGTTATATGAGGGTTTTGTTAGAAAAATATTATTTATCAATTTATCCTATTAACCCAAGTAAGGATTGTAAAAAAGTATTGTATAACAAAGGTTATTAATTTATTGAGTGTTAATTTATAGAGATTTTATTGGATTTTCATTTGACTTTCAATTTTTTGTTGCCATTGTAATTAAAATGCAGTATTTTATCTGTCAGTTTACTTCTAAATAATTCTTTTTCTTTTATAGTTTCTTTGGCCCCTAAGCACTTATTTATCACTTTCCCAAAACCATCTTGTGGGATATACTGTAAAGCAATTTGTATTCTTAGAACAAATTTTGATTCATTCCTGGGTTAAATTTACCAACTTAAACTATTGGATTGCTTGGTTTGTTGATATGATTAAAGAACTTTTATGAGTTATGACTCGGAGGTCTTGAGTTCAAGCTACACTGCCCTTGTTTATTGAGACTTGTCACATTCCATGAGAGGAGTGTATTAGAATAATTTTGGGTCGAATGATTTCTTGACACATGATTTCTTTTTTATGTCCAAGTAAAATTCGTAGGCTATCTGTTTTAGATTTTGGTAGGGATGAGGGTATGGCTTCTGTGGACTGTACATAAATTAAAGTTATATTTTGTCAGTGATTTTGTATTAGAAATAGGATTTTTACTTGATTATTTTACCATTCTTGATTAAATCACCATACACTGAATAAAATAGCTCTGATATTGTAAAAGACCAACAAGAAACCCTGTTTCTATTGAAGCTTGAAATTTGTGGCTTCTGCTAGGAAACACGGGTTTTGTTTTTCTGTTTGTATTGCATTGTGTCCTTCTCAAAGAGTTTAGGTGCTATCTGGAAGCCTATGATATGTGTCACAAAAATGTGAACTCAAACTTGAGGGTGTAATTTATCAATAAGGAGGCTATATGAGATAGAGCATATATAACCATCAAATGTACCTACACTATCCACTTACAAAACCTTTTTGAAAACGTGATTTCCTTGTTATAATGTTTTTGGCAGGCTTTATGATCCTCGACATCCTGAGCTAAGAAAAGTACTCCACAGAGAGGCCTTTTTCCCTTCTGCTAAATTCTCAGATCCTGAATCTTTGGAAGTTCTTGTTAGACTTGGACTTAAAACAACTTTGGGCTTTGCTGGTTTTCTTGATTGTGCAAAATCGGTGTCAATGCTATATGATTCTGGAGATCCAGAAGCAGTGAATTATGGAAGGAGGTTATTTGCCTGTCTAGATGGTCTTGCACGCAAACTTATGATTGAGAACGCTGAGAAGGGAGAAGGCAACTGCATTGAGATACAAAACAGACTGTTCTATGACCGTGGTGCTGTTGCAAATGGTGGTCCTGAATCTTCTGAGCTAGATAACAATCTCTGTAAAGATTTGGACATTGACAAATTGTTGGACAACTTGATTGATGATAAACCAGAAGAAGAATTTTGGACTGAGGTCAAGGCCATAGCTTGGTGCCCAATTTTGCGTAATTCTCCTTTCGAAGGATTGCCATGGTTGAAATCTAGTAACCAAGTATCACCTCCAAACATTGTGAGGCCTAAATCACAGATGTGGTTGGTTTCGGGTTCAATGAATATACTAGATAGTGAATGTGACTCCTTGTATCTTCAACATAAACTTGGTTGGATGGACCGTCCAAAGGTTGATACACTATCGATGCAATTGATTGAGTTTTCCAAGTCCTATGGTCAGTTTAAGCTACAATCCTCAATCAACCCATGTTTTCATGCTGCACTACAGGAGGGAATTCCTTTACTTTATTCTAAACTGCAAGAATATATTGGTACTGATGATTTCATGCGGCTAAAATCAACTCTAGATGGTGTATCCTGGGTTTGGATTGGTGACGATTTTGTATCCTCTAACGTGCTTGCGTTTGATTCCCCTGCAAAATACACACCTTATTTGTATGTTGTCCCTTCTGAATTATCAGATTTCAGAGAATTGCTTTTGGAATTAGGTGTGAGGCTTAGCTTTGATACCTGGGATTACTTTCATGTTTTGCAGCGTCTGCAAAATGATGTCAAAGGGGCTGCATTATCTCTAGATCAGTTAAGTTTTGTTCATTGTGTCGTTGAAGCTATTGCAGACTGTTGCCTTGACAAACCATTGTTTGAGGCTTCTAGTACACCATTATTGCTACCAGATTCTTCTGGTGTACTGATGTCTGCTGCTGACCTTGTTTATGATGATGCACCGTGGATACAAAACAAAACTCTGGTTGGGAAACATTTCGTGCATCCAAGTATCAGCAATGATTTGGCAAATAAGTTGGGCTTGAAATCACTTCGCTGCCTCTCTTTGGTGGATGAGGATACAACTAAAGATCTTCCGTGCATGGGCTTTGCTAAACTGTCTGAACTTCTGTCATCACATGGAAATGACTTTTTGTTGTTTGACCTTCTTGAGTTAGCAGATTGCTGCAAAGCTAAGAAGCTACATGTAATCTTTGACAAAAGGGATCATCCCTCCCAATCTTTACTGCAGCACAACCTGGGTAAGTTTAGATAATTTTATTAACTTGTTACATTAATGGTCATATGGACTGTTATGCTGAATGCAAATCTTGACTTGATGTTGTTGCCATTTATTTCCTATTTTCAACATCCACTTCAGCGTTATGGTCCTTTTGGTTTTGAGAATTGGAAGATCAATCTGTGACTGATATAGTTTCAAAGCTTGCACAAAATCTGTACCCATTTTGAGGATTTTGGGTTGTCTTTATGCTGTATAGTCCTTATATTTCAGAAATGTTGTTCAATCTTCTCCAATATATTTTCCTTTTCCTAATTTACTTCTTGTGTTCATCTGTCCAGCCTGTCTGCTACCTAAAAATGACATTAATGATCAGCAGATTATTCTAAGTTTTGCATTTATAAATATTTGTAAGTTGGAGAATCAAGCTAAACTTTAGTTTTCTAAATATTCCATCTAGGTGAATTTCAAGGGCCAGCATTAGTTGCTATTCTGGAAGGTGTTACCTTAAGTAGGGAAGAATTGGGCAGCCTTCAGCTTCTCCCTCCGTGGCGACTTCGGGGAGATACTCTCAATTATGGTTTGGGACTCCTCAGCTGCTTCTCTGTATCAGATCTCATGTCAGTTGTTTCTGGTGGTTACTTTTACATGTTCGACCCTCATGGTCTTGCACTTAGTGTGCCTTCGAGTTGTACACCTGCAGCAAAAGTCTTCTCTTTGATAGGTAATTTAGTCAGTCATCGAATCCCACTATTGCTTTCATTTCATGTGCAATATTGCACTTCTATCATTTTGTTATTTTGGGTGCTTTTGATAATGAAATAAAGTTTAATCTAAACAATCCAAAGTACCACATTCAAGTCTTGATAGTGAGCTTTCTCTGTTTTTGGTTACTAGTAAAAGCTTCTTGGTACAAAGTGAGGGCCTTTTGAGTTGTTCGAGGACTTGACTTACCAACTTGTTTAGTTATGTTTTGGATAAGATACCAATGCCTAATAAAACTTTTGCCAGATGACTCCAGTTTGCACCTTTTGGGTGTATTGGCTTAAGGCTAGTGATTATATGATGGTTTTTGATCTTCTGAGTGGTACTTTCTGTGGAAAAGTCAAGGAGAGTATTGAATCCTGTAAGACCTATTGAAGTTCCTTATGTCAGATCGCTTAGAAAATGGCAGTTCATTGAATGTTATCAGGTATAGGACAAATCATGAAGAATGGAGATGGGACAATAATAGAGGGATTAGGAGGAATTGGAAAAAAAAGCACAAGAGTAAGGTCGAGCAAGAAGAAAGCAATTGAGTAGAAGGAGAACAAAGAATCTTAGGAGATAATAAATAAGCACAATGTAACATTGAAGCTGTCTCCTCCTATTTTTGATAGGTTAAGGCTAATTCTAAACTAAGTAGAAATGGAGATCAGCAATGGGTGGATAATTCTAAACTAAGTATGATGCTTGTAAGATGGTGTACATCTAGCAGATGTTTGATTGAATCACACTGGATAATACTACATCAACATCAGAGTATGGACTAGCATGATGATAACTTTGATCATTTTGTTAATGAAAGCTTAAGATGTTGGAATCTGTGTGATTCTGACCATGTTAGGATTAAGACATAAATTTTGGTGGTTTGATTTCTTCATTTGCTTCCTCCACTGGGTGCCAATTTCCGGGTTTACAAGCATACATGCTTGAACTAAAGGAGTTGTGTTTGAAGAAGGTTGAGGCTTTACTGACTGCAGCAGACACTTTTTGTTGTCTGTTGCAAGTAAGGGGTGAAGAGGAGGTAAGATGGAGAGATCAAGATCAATTGGAGCCTCTTTGGTGCTGGATGTTAGTGGAAATCGTTTCTAGATGGATGTGAAGAAAGAGAAGTATTCAGTTTTTCACTTTCCCCTGGAGAAAAGAAGTTGTGGTTGGAGGGAGTTTGGACAGGAATCAGTTTGGTGATTCATTTTTGTCAAGTTGTGATGTTGATCTACTTGGCACACCTTTTTTTCGCCCATTCAATATGGTGCATTTGCATAGAATTGTAGGAGTCGCTGAAAAAGGGAACATATCTCTGCTGGTTCTCATACAAAAGTTGGGCCTAAGAAGGTTTGGTCCCATTTCTAGTGATTTTTAGGTTACAAGGAGGATTCTAGTCCATTGCTTTGAGAATGTAGATAACATATGTAAGAAAGTTTATACACATTATATATAGCATTTCTCCTTGGGAAAGTCCTATATGATTCTAGATGTTTGAATATTGTTCATATTCCAAGCCTGCACAAGTTCAATGTCTATGACCCCTTTATGTTGCTTCTTTTGACTTCAGCGAACACTCTGTGTTTGCTGGCCATATCTGTCTTTAGTTTGTTGTTATTTCATCATTCCTCATGCCTCTTGGATTTTCTGCAGAAGCTTGAGCACTTTCCTGAACACTTTTATCTTTCCCTTATCTTTAATCAGTTCACAAATTGCTGATTGATTGCTGCTGTTTGCTTGATATTCTGACTTTTTGGTCAAAGAATTTTCTACGGAAGTTTGCCATCCATCTTCAATTGCTTGCTGTAGGTTTTTGATGGACATTCTGACTTGAGAACAATATCTGCACTTTGTGATCATATTATCTGGTCTATTAAAGTTGGAATTCCATTTTGCCTTCTTTTATTTTTTTTGTTTCCAAAATTTTTGACACTTTGTTGTATTTTTTGGAATATAAATTGGAGTATATAATAGGGGTAATGCTCCACTTTCTCTGTTCTTTGGAATATAATAGGGGTAATGCTCCACTTGCTCAATCCCCATCCCACGCAAGTGAAGATTTGAAACCCGTGACTTCTTGGTTTTGGGAGGGAGTGTTAATACTTCTTTTTTCCATTATGCTACACCTCAATGTCAATTTTTGGTCTTCATTTGGTGTTAATACTTCTTTTTTCCAAATTATATGATGTTTAATGGAAGGCTGATTGCTCATTACTTGTTGTGCTCCTAGGTAGTAACTTGGTTGAGCAGTTTCCTGATCAGTTTAGGCCAATGTTGATTGATCAAGATATGCCATGGTCATCAGTAGACTCAACTGTGATCCGCATGCCTTTATCATCTGAATGCCTTAAGGATGGACTTGAGATGGCATTAAAGAGAGTGAACCAAATCTATGAAAGATTTATGGAACATGCTTCAAGAGCTCTTATTTTCTTAAAGTCAGTTTTACAGGTACTTCTTGTTAGTCTAGCTAGTTATGTGGTCTCATGATTAGAATTATAGTTGTAAACATTCTTTTCTTGTTGACTTCTCCAAAATTATACTACGGATGCATAGAGGAGACATTTCTTTTACTCCCCTGAACTTGTGTCTCTTTGTGATGCACTGTTATATGAGAAGATTAAATTACTGAAACTTTACACTAACTGTACATATAAGAACATGTCATGTATTCAGGTGTCTCTGTCAACATGGAATGAAGGAATGGTACAGCCACACCAGGACTGTTCAGTTTTTATTGATTCATCAAGTGCTAGAATGAGAAATCCATTTTCAGAAAAGAATTGGAGAAAGTTTCAACTATCAAGGTTATTTAGTAGCTCAAATGCTGCAACTAAGTTGCAAATGATCGATGTGAACTTGTACCAAGGATCCACAAAAGTTGTTGACCGGTGGCTGCTTGTACTTAGCCTTGGTTCTGGGCAAACAAGAAATATGGCTCTTGATAGGTATGCTTTGTGGAAAATCTTTGAATTGAATGGTCTCATATGCCAATATCTTTGGGAAGTTGAAACGCTTAATCTCAGACGGTTCTGCTAGTATCTTAAACTGAGTTCTTGTTGGAGTTATATAGAGGAAAGAAAATGTGTATTTGTGCAGGAATCATCATACTTGATGAAGTTGTGAAGAGTTAGTATATGATCTGTTCATTCATGGGCTCACCTAACAACATAAAGTTTTGGGTTTAATAGTTTTGTGGCATAGCTAACAGCCTTTCTGACTTTCCAAACCTCTAATTTGTTATATGTTCCATTCCTAAGCCCTGCCCAATTGCTTATACTTTCCAATTGAATGTTTTCTTGAAAGAAAATCTTCTCTTTTCAATACAAAGGTTTGAAGTAACAAAGTTGAGATTAAGAGTCAGGTTTCTAAATTTGGGGGAAATTGCAACCAGAGCATATTGCTTAAATTTATCATTCATCTTTGTTTGAAAGTTTGCTCCTTTCTCAAAATTATGTTTCTCACAGCATGTGTCAGTCATAATTGGTAATTTACAATTAATCCCTTGCAGATTGATATGCTTCTATTTTTAAATTAATTTTGATTGGAATGAGATAACTTTTTTTTTTTTTGTTAAATGTTAAATTTCATATTTGAAATTTTCGTTTCACCCTTTATATAGCTATTTTTATTTTCTTGAAGAGTTTGGATAGGCTAATTGTATCTTTATCTGAATCTTGTTATCTGAATGCTATTCTTTACCTAGGCGATATCTTGCTTACAACTTGACACCTGTTGCTGGTGTTGCTGCACATTTATCACGGGATGGCCTTCCTGCTGTGCATGCAAAAAGTTCTGTATTATCCCCTCTTCCTTTGTCTGGAATTCTACCTCTGCCAGTCACTATCCTTGGTTGTTTCCTTGTGCGTCACAATGGTAGTCGTTCTCTCTTTAAGTGCCAGGATACGAGGTCTCTTGCAGAACTGCAGCCTGATCCTAAAGATCACTTGATTGAAGCGTGGAACAGGGAGCTTATGTCTTGTGTTTGTGATTCCTATGTTGAGCTGGTGGTGGAAATGCATAAATTGACAAGGGAACCTTCAGGTTCTATTGAATCAAGTAGGAGTCATGCAATTGCTGTGTCTTTGAAGTCATTTGGTGAGCTTATTTATTCCTTCTGGCCAAGATCTATCGGCCAATTGCCGATTAACCCAACAACAGATGGTGATAATTTGTTCCCAGCGGAGGTCCTTAAAGCTGATTGGGAATGCCTGATTGAAAAGGTAATAAGGCCCTTTTATATCCGCGTTTCTGATCTTCCAGTGTGGCAGCTATACTCTGGAAGTTTGGTTAAGTCTCAAGAGGGCATGTTTCTTTCTCACCCAGGAAATGGTGTGGGCGATAATCTGCTTCCTGCTACAGTTTGTGGCTTTGTGAAGGAGCATTACCCAGTGTTTTCTGTGCCATGGGAGTTGGTGAGTGAAATTCAAGCAGTGGGGGTGGCAGTCAGGGAGATTAAACCTAAAATGGTTCGGGACCTTCTTCGTGTTTCATCAAATTCAATTGCTCTTAGATCGGTTGAGACCTACGTGGATGTTCTTGAATACTGCTTGTCTGATATTGACTTTCCTGGTTCATCTAGTTTCCATGAAAATCCCATGTCAGGGGGCATCAGTAACTCGGGGAATATTGCTAGAGCAGCTGATGAACTAGGCAGAAGTTCTACAACGTCTTTTCGAAATCTGCAGACTCTTCATGGTTTGCCTGTTCAAAATGCAGCTAGTGGAGATGCCCTTGAGATGATGACAAGTTTGGGGAAAGCTTTATTTGATTTTGGCAGGGGGGTTGTTGAAGATATCGGTAGGGCTGGAGGACCATTAAATCAGAGAAGCACCACTTTAGATAGCAGCACTAGCAACTTCAGAAATGGGGACCCAGAGGTCATGTGGATGGCTGCTGAGCTTAAAGGCTTGCCATGCCCAATTGCAACTAATCATTTAGCTCGGTTGGGGACTACTGAGCTATGGCTTGGGAATAAGGATCAGCAGGCCCTGATGAAACCATTATCTGCAAAGTTTATCCATTCAAAAGTATTAGAAAGATCTGTTCTGTCTGATACGTTTTCAAGATCTGCAGTACAAAGAGCATTAGAACTAAAAAGTTTTTCTCTTCACTTGATGGCTCGTCACATAAAGTTTCTTTTTCATGCAAATTGGGTAAATCATGTAATGGGTTCAAATATGGCTCCTTGGTTTTCTTGGGGGAACTCTTCAGTTTCTGGAGGTGAAGGGGGTCCTTCCCATGAATGGATCAGGTTGTTCTGGAAATGCTTCAATAGCCCATCAGAAGAGATTAATCTATTTTCTGATTGGCCCCTGATTCCTGCCTTTCTTGGCAGGCCTGTACTATGCCGTGTGAAGGAGCGTCATCTAGTTTTTTTTCCTCCTTATCTTACACACCCGGTCCCTGGAAATAGTGCTTTGATCCATGACGGCACAGGAACTGATACGACTGCAGGGTCTATGGATCCTATTCCTGAATATGAATCAACTCAGTCCTACAATTCGGCTTTTGATGTAGCCAAAAAAGTACACCCTTGGCTATTTCCCCTTTTGAACCAGTTGAATATTCCTATTTTTGATGCTGCTTTTGTTGAATGTGCTGCCTCGTGTGATTGTCTCCCTGCACCTGGTCATTCGTTAGGGCAGATTATTACTTCCAAGCTTGTTGCAGCTAAATCAGCTGGCTATTTCCATGAATTTGTGGCATTCTCAGATTCTGATAGAGATAAACTTTTTAAACTTCTTGCTAATGATTTCTTTTGTAATGGCTATAATTATGGGGATCAAGAGCTTGAAGCATTGCGATCTTTGCCAATATATAAAACTGCTGTTGGATCCTTCACCACATTGCATGGACAAGATCAATGTATGATATCGTCAAACTCATTTCTGAAGCCATGTGACGCCCATTGCCTTTCTTATTCAACTGATTCAGCTGAAGGCTCATTTTTTCGAGCCCTTGGGGTTCCTGAATTTCAGGACCAACAAATTTTGATAAGGTTTGGCTTGCCTGGATTTGAAAACAAACCTCAATCTGAGCAGGATGATATATTATTTTATCTTTACATGAATTGGCAAGATCTCCAGTCAGATTCTTCTTTATTGGAAGTTTTAAAGGAGACTAAGTTTGTGAGAAATGCAGATGAGTTTTCGACAGATCTCTTCAGGCCCAAGGATCTGCTGGATCCCAATGATGCTTTATTGACATCAGTGTTCTCTAACGAGAGGCAGAAATTTCCTGGAGAAAGGTTTACTATGGACAGATGGCTTCACATTTTGAGGAAGGTGGGTCTTCATACTGCAGCTGAATCTGATATAATACTTGAGTGTGCCAAAAAAGTTGAGTCTCTTGGGAGTGAAAGCATGAAATGTACTAAGAATTTGGATGATTTTGAGGTAGACTTAAATCAATCTCAAGGTGAGGTTTCTATGGAAATATGGGCATTAGCTGGATCTGTTGTCGAAGCTGTCTTTTCCAACTTCGCTGTTCTTTATGGAAATAACTTCTGTAATCTCCTTGGCAAGATTGCTTGTGTACCTGCTGAACTAGGATTTCCAAACATTGCTGGGAAAAGAGTGCTCACTTCGTATAATGATGCTCTTCTGTTGAAGGACTGGCCTTTGGCTTGGAGTTCCTCTCCTATTCTCTCCAAGGCAAATGCTGTTCCTCCTGAATACTCATGGGGAGCTCTCCACCTAAGGAGTCCTCCAGCTTTTGCTACAGTATTAAAGCATTTGCAGGTGCCTCTTCTTTCCTATTTTCTTCTGTTAAATTTCTGAGTATTTGACTGACAATAAGGTAACTCAGGTGATAGGAAGAAATAGTGGTGAAGATACTCTTGCTCACTGGCCAACTGTATCAGGCATAATTACTGTTGATGAAGCTTCTTGTGAAGTGTTGAAGTACCTGGATAAGGCTTGGGGTTCTCTATCTTCTTCAGGTAGCTTTCTGATGTGTTTCCGTCCCTCTACTTGAGTTAATTTCCTGTTCTATTAGTATTTTAATGAATCCTTTTCCATAGAAAGAGCATGTTTGTACTTCTGAATGTTGTTAAATGCATATTTTCCATGAGAAATCATGTGCTTGAGCTGTGCCTACTTTTCCATCCATGCAAATAGCAAAGAACAGAATAAAAAAATCATTTTGCATATCTAACCATCTGTTCTATCTGTTGTACCTGATCACATGCTCAGCGTGAAGCCCTGCCATTTCTGACCACCACCTTCTCTTGCCCCACGATCCCTCCTCTTCTTCCTAACCTAGGTTGTTCAGGTTAGTGTGTCTGTCAGTTTGATGCCTGGGAGTGGTGGAAACCCATACTAATAATTCATTCATCTTAGTGTATTTGTGGTCCTCTTCAGATGCATTAGGAATTCATTAGAATAATTATTCTCAGCCTTATTTATTAAACTTTTCTATTTTAGGCATCAAAAGTAATTAATTATTCTATTGAAGTCCTTTTACTATTAGTCAGGTGATTGGGAAATAACATGGGCTATTTTGATGGAATTAGCAGCCTGACTTAATTGGGGTATTTCTAATAGTTAAGAGAAATATAATAAGTTAGGTGATTGGGAAATAACATGGACTATGTTGATGGAATTAGCAGCCTGACTTCATTGTGGTATTTCTAATAGTTAAGAGAACCAAAATAGAAAAGATTCAAGTGACAAGATTGATGCATAAGTAGGAAGTCTAGAAAACATGCTATCCTGTCCCTTTTGTACTATTCATGTTGACACGTCCTATTTTATTGATTAAGCTTTAATCTTACTGAAGGTTTAAAACTGCAGACGGCTGGCTGAAGTGGTTGATTTCCAATTCCTGTTTCGAAAGGTTAATCAGACTGTTGAGGCATTATCTTTTCTGATTCATTTTTTTGTGCAGATGTCAAAGAGTTGCAAAAGGTGGCATTCTTGCCTGCTGCAAATGGAACGCGCTTAGTGACTGCTAGTTCTCTTTTTGCCCGTCTAACAATTAACCTGTCACCTTTTGCATTTGAGCTACCTACACTTTACCTACCCTATGTAAAAATTCTAAAGGAGTTGGGGCTTCAAGATGTGCTTTCAGTTTCTGCTGCAAAAAACATACTATCAAATATCAAAGATGCATGTGGGTATAAGCGTTTGAATCCAAATGAACTCCGTGCTGTGATGGAAATTTTGTATTTCCTTTGTGATACGACTACTGAAGCAAACATATCTGATGAGTTCAAGTGGAAATCAGATGCAATTGTCCCAGATGATGGTTGCAGACTTCTTTATGCAAAATCATGTGTATATATTGATTCATATGGCTCAAGATACATAAAATGCATTGACACTTCCAAGTTAAGATTTGTTCACCCGGATCTTCCTGAGAGAATATGTGCCTTTATAGAAATCAGAAAGCTATCCGATGTTGTCATAGAGGTAGGAAAACCTTGGTAATTTTTTTTTTGCGTTTGCCAACTATTTGTTTGTGTCCCCAGTGTCAAACTTTGTCTTCATTTATGAAATCTGCTTTTTGTATGAAGGAACTTGCTGAAGAAGAAAATCTGTTAACAATGGAATCAATTGGGCCCGTGCCATTAGCACTCGTCCGGGAGAAGCTTGCAAGCAGATCATTTCAGGATGCTGTGTGCAATCTTCTAAAAAGCATTGAACGTTTTACGCCCCCAAATGACAGTCTACCTTTTGAAGCCATAAAAAAATCATTAGAATTTATGGCAGAGAAGATTCAGTTTGTTCGATTTATCCATACTCGTTTTATGCTCCATCACAAATCTCTGGACATCACATTTGTTTCCAAGGATTCTGTTGTTCCTGGGTGGGAAGATGGATCTAGACATCGGAATCTCTATTTTGTAAACCGATCAAAGACCCTTATTTTGGTTGCCGAACCACCTAACTTTATTTCTGTTGTTGATGTTGTTGCAATTGTTGTTAGTCAGGTTATAGGATCCCCTGTCCCATTGCCTTTAGGATCCCTTTTTTTGTGTCCTCAAGGCTCAGAAACTGCAGCTTTAAGCACCCTGAAACTTGGTTTGTACAGGAAAGAAAGTGAACCCGCTAGCAATAATCTAGTAGGCAAGGAAATATTGTCTCCAGATGCTCTTCAGGTGCAACTTCACCCTTTAAGACCCTTTTATAGTGGAGAAATTGTTGCTTGGCGGATTCAAAGTGGAGACAGGTTGAGATATGGTAAAGTTCCAGAGGATGTTAGACCATCAGCTGGCCAGGCACTCTATAGGTTCAAGGTTGAGACTACCCCCGGAGTGATAGAGCCTCTTCTATCTTCACAAGTCTTCTCATTTAAAAGCATTCCAGTGGGAAATGGGTCTTACTTGGCTGATTCACCAGATTGTAGCCATAAAGCAGTTGATATGAGGAATATGGCAGAAACTTCTAGGACAGGAAGAACAAAGTCTTCTCAGGTGTGGACGTTAAACATTTTAATGAAAATGCAGTCATTTGACATAGTTTCAGACTTTTTTATCCAACTCACTGTTGTGTGTAGTGTTACGTTGGGTGCTCCACTTCTCTTTCTTTCTCTCATTTTTTGTGATCTCAAAGTTTTTACAGTAGCTTGCTGCGGTTAGGATTCCTTAAAAACTCCTAACAGTTTCAGCGTAATAGAAAGGCCTTAACTGAGTGGACCTTTTTATTGCCAGCTGCAGGGCACTAGAGAGCTTCAGTATGGTCGGGTATCAGCTGAAGAACTAGTTCAAGCAGTTCATGAGATGCTATCTGCAGCAGGGATTAACATGGATGTGGAGAAACAAACGCTTCTGCAAAGGACTGTGTCTCTGCAAGAGCAAGTTAAAGAATCTCAGGCAGCGCTTTTGCTTGAGCAGGTTTGTTGCCCCTAATTTTGTAACTTTCTTAGTTTTTCAATTAAAAGTTCATTATGATGTGGAATGATAGTTTAGCCATACTTCATAAATACTGTTTTAATGGTTAGACCATCCAGCACTATTATACCATTTTATAGAGAAGTCTGAAACACTGTCACCTGTGAGATGGCTATCATAATTTTGTGATCCTAAAGGTTCTTAAGTGATCAATCAAATTTTGCAAAGCCCAGGATCTATTCTTTTTTATAAATTTCATTGCCCAGGGGATTGAAGAACAGTTCAAGCAGCGTGTGCTTATAACAAAAACATTTGCACAAATGCAAACCTGAAGTTACTGCACGGCTTTTGTTGTTTTATGAGTGAGAGTATATAGTTTAGTGGATTAAACTATAGATCAGGAGGCTAAGTTTTGTTTCCATATGAAAGGAAGAAATGTGACAGCAATTGAAACAGTAAAGAGGAAAAGGCATGACCAGAAGAATTGTGTAAAATAAGTGAATTTATCCAATTGAGGCATGATTTATTTTGAAAGAATGATACCAGACAGAAAGAGATTGATTGTCCTAAGATGATTGCGTGATGTATCTGTAGGAAAAGACCAATATGGCAGAAAAAGAAGCGGAAACAGCAAAAACGGCATGGATCTGTAGGGTCTGTTTGAGCAATGAAGTTGATATGACCATCATTCCTTGCGGTCATGTCCTTTGTCGGAGATGTTCATCTGCTGTTTCCAGGTGCCCATTTTGCCGGCTGCAAGTAACAAAAGCTATCAGAATTTTCCGGCCATGAGACCTCTTGCATTTCCAACGGGGTGAGGTTCTTTTGGGTCATTTTACACTTTAGAACATACGAACTCCCTTGGACTTCCACCATTTAAGTGGGACATTGTATTACTATATAGGTGAATTATGGTGATATGGGTGGGATTTGTACATGGGAAGCAACTTTGTAAATATCGTATCACCATTTTCACTTATTTTCAGTCTACTGGTTATGTAAAGTGATAGAATAGTTTCCTTCCATAAAGAAGAAGATAACAGCGGAGTGTACAGAGCCTGTTTATATTCACTTATAAGAGAATGCCCCTGAGAGAATTGTTCTGCTGATTGCTTATTATTTGTGCCTCTTTCTCTTATTAGTTCCTGCTTTTTATGTTCTTGGAAAATTGGGTGTCTATGTACAAAAATGAAGTTATTGTTATAAAACTAAAATTAAAATTTCAGAGTATTTGGGAGAGAAGAATTATTCTTATACAATCATCCATATCTCTTTTACATCAAACCTTCTATTTATAGTACATTGTAAATATCTAATACATATGTGACCACCTACTCCATATATGTTATTGTGTTAGGTAAAACCAAACCAATAACCATCTAGGTAAAACCAAACCAATCCATATGTGTTATTGTGTTAGGTAAAACTAAAACCAATAACGTACACTAACTATTAAATGGTGCATCTACAATTAGTGGCACACCATATTATTTCTATCTTTTATAACAGAATCTTAATATTCTGTTTGCTGAAAGGAGGAGATAAATCCTGGATTACAGATCTAACAATTAACAGCAGGAAATACAAAACTATAAAATTTGCCAAACCTTGTTTAGTATGCACTTTTGCTTTCTGTAGACAATTGGATCCTGACGTTCTTTCATTACGTGAAGTATTTGACACTTGTTAAACAGACAAGAGGTAGCTTTATTGATTTCAAGTCAGTTGGTTAATCAGATAGCACAAATAGTTATACTCTTGAACTGGTTACAGATTATTCTGTTCCAGCCAGAACATAATAGTATAAGAAGTTTTTATGAATCTATTGAAAGCATTTGGAGCAAACTTTGGGAAGTTGCGGTAGAATTCATGATGGGAAAGGCTTGCAGGTACATATTTTAGCATTAGTTTTAGCTGTCTGGATGCTTCACGAATGGAGTTACGGAAATAACTTTTTTGTAAAATATAAAAAAGAGGCTACGTATAATTGATGTCCCTATGCCAACTTCACAAATATCTTTCTAGTCAGCAAATAAAAATGCACCGATTTCTCTAATTGCAGCTTCCCCAATATTTGTAATACCTTCTTTTCTATTTTCTATTTTCATAGGGAGGATGATAATTAAATCATAACTTACGGTGCATTGGGTTACATTGCTTGTACTACTGTGTCTGTTACATCGGAAAGGACTCCTTTATCCTATGTGTGACTGGTGGGAAGACCACCTTCGGACGAACAGGCAAACTAGCCGATACAATATTGATCTTAACCACCATCGCGTTCATGTTAAAGATTTTATGAGTTAAACTAGGCATCCCTGACATAAAGGTCAACATAAGCAATGGTGCATTCATGACGTGCGAAGGCATGGTCATGCAGCAAGGGATGCTGATTACTACTATCTTCAGCGAGTCCCACAAGGACAAGAGCAGTGCATACCGATTACCAGGCAGTAAGTATTCTTAGATGGAATAGAAAAGAGAATGGCAGTACGAGTCACCAAGGACAGAGAAAAGGCAGAGATCATAAGAGGACAATATAAATTACTAGCCATGGATAAACAAAGATGAATTTTGCAGCACAAATCAGGTTCTTGAAAGATTCAGATATGAATTATTATTGTTGATTTATTGGATCGCTTTGAGTTTTTCTGCAATTTCTTTCCATGTTTTGTTGTGGTGCAGAAAAGGGAGAAATCGTCCAAGTCCCTCATTTGAAAATTGCTTTACTGTTGCATGTTTAAAATGGAAATTGCGCCTTTCAAACGTCCGTAACAATTTTTTATGCAAGCAATGTCACTATGACGAAGTGTATACACTAGATATTGTTGCTTTTGTATATACACTAATATACAAAATATAAACTAAAGCACAAAATTCTGTCCGATCCAGGTTAAATAACTTGCATCGTATCTGTTGCAGGAGTCTGTACTATGATGGCTTATCCTCTTTATATAAATCTCCAAATCCGTTTCCTTCTTTTCTATAGCACATGAAAGCAATCCTGATTTCAAGATGTCAAGTTCCAACCTCGCCGTGTTCCCATTTAGCGTCTTTATCTTTCTGCTATGCTCATATAGATTGATATTTCAAGTCTTTCTCCGCAATCTTAACATGGTAACCACTTGGAAATTGTAAACCGGGAGTTCGAACAATATTTCCTCCTTTGATTGGTAGCCATCTGAGAAGTACACATTGTGAAACAAATTGTTAATCCTCTTTGTGATGCTCACACAATATACAAATAAACACAAATCCATTCTAGTTCTACTTCTCCTTCCCTTTTGACAACTTTGAAGACATTACCTGTACTTTGTGACTAAGCAATGCAGAAACACCGCCATTTGCACCTTGGTAAAATCCGTTCCAACACAAAATCTCATGCCACCACCAAAGGCCATGAAATGCTTCGATGCACAATTTGTTTCTTGACCCTGTATCCCATGTTTTAGTACTGATGAGTAATCGGTAAATAATGGTAGCATAACTAATGCAGGTGATTTATGCAGAGGCCTTGAACTGTAACCCACCTCCCATCTGCAGGGATTGAAGGCAAGTGGATCTTCATATTTTTCTGGGTTTAAATGTACAGCTGGGGGACAGATCATAACCGCCCAACCTGCTGGAATGGTATATCCTGTACCATTAACAAGGTACGGTAAATTTGAGCAAAACTTGTTCAGAAACTGTTTGGACCATTAACACATACCTTTAAACCGGATATCCCTTAGTGATCTTCTGAAGATTCCTGGAACTATGTTTGCCAATCTAACTGTTTCATTAATGACCTGGAAATTGAACTCGTGAGTTGATGCTCCAAAGAAATGCAATAATATGGCAATCAACTACTTCGAATATGCTTTGCTCACCTGAAATGTATATTTCATGGATTTATACTCTTTCCATGAAAGATCAGAGCTGGATTTTTCCCGATTTCTGAGAATTGCCTCATGCTCTTCCTGAAAACAAGAGTGCAACATCCCCTTTAAAATCATAACGAAGTGGTTCTAAAATGTTGTCTTTTCCAACTTGTATGGAGTGTTCTTAGATACCGTTAATTGCTTCAGAACCAATGGATATTCTGAAAGAAGTTTAATGGCCAAAGTGAGAGCGAGTGAAGTTGTTTCAAAACTTGCAAACAGTAGCACAAACATTAAATCCAGGGCAATCGCTTCGGTGAGGATTGTTCCCTCTTTCTGAAGTTCTTCAAGCACAAAATCAAAAAAATCGCTTTGGTGTTTTCTTGGCTTTGATCGTCTTTGCTGCAGCAGGTCCTTTAGCATTCTCATTGCCCTTTTTCGACCCTGAAGATATACAAAACATTAATAAACGATAGATTGAAGTCTGCGGAGGTTTTTTCTTTTATACTTCGTTCTTCGTAAATGTTCAAAAAAATTTGTTTACTATAATTTAGAGCAAACCATTGCAGCTGCAAATTCTTTTGGAGGCTAAGTTAGTGAAAAACAATATTTGATTCTAATGTGTCAGCGAAGAATCGTTAAAAAGGGAAAATAAGAAGAAAGATGAAACGAATACTTTTCACATGATCAACAATAGTTAATGTTTACCTGTAAGCATCTATGATATGCTGTTCCAGGAATATCCACAGGGAAGGAAATTAGTCCCTGTATGAATGCCACAAAATTCTCCCTTAGATTCTCTGAGGAACTGTCTTGATCATAACTTATCAGCTTCTTTGCGGTCAGATCAAATATCATCTGCATGAGGAAGCTATTATATTAGATTTGGTGTAGAAACTTCCAATAAATGGTTTCAACGAGAAGAATGGTTGTTGAAGATTACACTTGCAGTTGCTTCTTTTATTTCGACGGCGTCTTGAAGAGACCATTGTGCCAACCTATCGGACGCAGTCTGTTCGACTTCAGGGAGCATTCTTTTGAGGCTTTCTGGACCAAAGAGATTTAGCACCATATTCTTCAGGTACTTATACATGAACCCGTGTAATGAACCAACATTTTGTCGTCCAAAGATCTCAGTAAATGTATCTGGATACCAGCTTTGGAATAATCGGCCTTCTTGTTGGAAGATAAAATAATTGAGATCCGGGTCTGTTGATATGACAACCGGCCTTCCAACCAAACTAGTTCTGAATATCGGTCCATATCTGGAAGCGAAAACCAAAGAGTTTACATGAAGAAGAAGAAGAAGTGTATAAGAAGTTGGCAAGTTACGCAGATTCTACCTTTTCATTCTCTCTTTGACGAAGGGAGGAATATCAGAAGAAGTGTTGGGAGCAAAGAACTGAAGGGTCTCTCCAAGGAGTGGCAATCCCATTGAACCTGGTGGGAGTTTCCCATTGCATCTGGGATTTCTCCAACGGCATATCCAATGTATGATGCTTATAATAACCAGCATTCCGATAAAAAAGGCCCACATTTTGCTGAAACTCAACGCAGGTGCACAGAAGATCTTGAATCGAAATTGATAATATGTTTGTTGACTCTGAGGAAATTTGGACAGCTTAGGATTACCAGAAATGAGATGGTGTTGAGGTTGTAAACGTGGGAAGAATAGACAGGAAAGAGAAGAAAGTGCTGGCATGTATCTCAGCAACCATTAGGAGATCCTCTTAAATAGGCAGGGTATAAGTGTGAACCTGACAGGTAACTTATTATAAAAAAATTTGTAGCTCTTTGCCTTGTAACTTGCCAAAAGTAGTAGTTGAATAGGGAATATAATACTTCCTTTGATCCCTTGTCGTTAGTGTTAAAGACCTAGCATCACTACGAAGCTTACCAGATGTTTCCTCATCCTACCCACACCTTTTTCCTCTGTAATCGTTTGTGTGTTTTATTTTAACTTTTTTTTTTCTGATTTGAGATAAAAGAGTCAAAGCACAAAATGGAAGCAACACGAGGACACAGTTTTGGCCTTTTTTGAGGACAAGATGCAGGAGTTGCATTAGGGGTCTTCCGTAGATTAGAGAAGAACTGATAGAGGTTCAAAGGATCTGTCTGAAACCAATCTTCCCACGTCATTAAGTGCCACGATTTTATGATCTCACCAACTTCTTCTAGCTTCCTAATATCTTTGCTAAATACTCTTAGTATCTAAATGACAAAAATCCAGGAAATGCATGTCTCACATGTTCCTTTTAAAAACTTGTGTTCCATAGAATTAGATCTCATCCTAGATCTTCTCTAGCTGTAATCATGAGCTTATATTGTTAAATTCTTATGTCAACCTCTAGATCTTGTGCATACATCACTAGTGATCTCAAGAGAGTGCTCTAGATATGCATACCACCTCTGTTCTCATTTCCTGGAACTTTTCTACAACTCGGTGGAAACCATTTGCGACAGTAGGTACGATAAGCTATCTGATCAGGTTAACCAATTTCAACACATAGAGCACCGTCCCACCGGTCATTGAGCCACGGACTCCTCCTCCAAGCAACAACTGCTACAATGTAGGTAGGTTACTGTGAATTATGAATCTCAATTATGCGCAAAGTTTGATTAGAAAATTGCTTACTCTGTACAAAGTGGCATTGCTAATTTAAATACGGTGAGTTACATACAATCTGGCACCACAAAACCTGTAAAGTTGATGTAAATTCACTAACATGCGTGTCTAAATCACCCTGATTTTTCATTGTTGTCATGGACGGTATGAAAATTTTCTTGTATAGCTGTCAAGAACACTCGTATTAACTCAACTAAATAAATTCGAGATAGAAGACACTGAAAAACCATATCTTCTCATTTCTGTTATCGCAATCCAACGCGCTTAGAGTTCTTTGTTTTATTATATATACATATACATATATATATTATAAAACAAAAAAGAAAGATATAAAGGGAATGACCCGGCTTGTTCAACTGCTATGCACGGGCCTGGAAAGGGTCTCCTTGGATGGGGTTGCACAACGGTGACAGCTCAGTGAGCTCTGATTTGGTAATTATAAACAATAACAATAATACAGTATTCGTGTAAAGTTAAGTTAGGCTGAAGTCAAATGTTATGTTCTTGAGACCTTAAGATATGCAATTTTAATGTAGGGAGAAATTCTTGTGTCTGATGGGAGAAAGAGCTTAGGGGAGGTCCTACCTGTCCTTTGACTGTCCAAGAGTCCACGTCAGAGGATATTCTCTACATCAGACCACATTCACTGGGATAGGAATGCGTTTTGATCGGACGGTTCAAGATGAAGGATCAAATTGACTTCTTTAAACCTTTTAAAAACCGTTACCTAATGGACTGCAGTCCGCATCCTCTGTCTAATATTACGGTGTCTTATTTTGTCCTATAAATCTCAGCCATTTATTTATGTAGATTCTGCGTAGATCCCGTATAAATAAACGTGGGACTCGCATAAATAAATAGCTGAGATTCATAAGACAAAATAAGACACTATAGACAGAAAATCTCGTCCCATATATTAAGTATATATGTTGGTGTTGAAAATTGCAGGTTGTATTATATATATATATATATATATATATCTTTTTTGCGTTTGACGAGGTAGAGAGGATTAAGGAGAAAGTTGTTCATGCTGTCTGTGCCGTGCGGCTAGAGAATGCGTCATTTAAGTGAAGTCCAAGCAATGAAAAGTACTGAGACAGCTTTTCTTCCCAAGCCTTGGACTTGGTTAAAAATGAATAAAGTCAAATAACATCAACTGTTTCTAACTGTTTTAGCACTTTGACTACATTCACCGATGCCACCAATAATAGCACTCACTGTGTCGTGTAAGGAAACTATATATAACCTTACTGTTTAAATTCCAGAATACGATCATTTTCTGTACGTGAATTATATATATTCTTCTGTCAAGTAAGTTTGGGATGACTTATGGTTTTGATACTATGGAACTTCATCATCGTCGATGATGCTAAATTGTTGTTAAAAATGTCAGAATCCCTAGCTAGCATTATTCTTGTATGAAGAATATATGACATGTTAGTTGTCTAGCCATAGGATTATCTGGTGAAGAATTCAAGGCTGATGTGGAGAATAGTATTAATGCTAAAATAAACTTGAGACAAAGAAGATGATCTTGGACAAGCTCAAGTTGCTATTATCGTCTGTCGCCCACAGGTTGGCTCTTTGCAAGTGGCAACTTTCATTTTCTATTCATGTATGGAAACACAGGGAAGGTATACTTCATAGTTATGGCCATCCGAAGTTAATAATGGATTTAAGCTTTTAGGTAACAGTCGAACCGAGTCCACTTAGCAACTCATTTTGTACTTGAAAACAACGTCAACAGTTAACAGCTTTGCTTCCCCCATGCAGAATTTTCCTTCTCTCTTATGAATTTAGATGTATCTACTTACCAAATAGTTCATCTAAGAAAGGTAAGCTCTAGAAGGGCATGACACTATATATATATAAACACTGAAAAGCAACGCTATAACTAGTTAACAAAATTAGAGGGATATGGAATATGTACACATATATAGGAGGATTAAGAGGTTCATGAGAAGTACAATAGTAGCATTTTTCTCCCCCCAAAGGTTAGGTGTAGAGATTGAATCCTGATCAATAGGGATGGGTGACTGTTTTGGTTGCCTTTGAATCAAAAGCATGTATTTAAGATAGGATTGCCTAACTTTCATTTAGGGTTTATGCTTGAAATAATGAACAATGTGTATTTTTTACAATTAGGAGAATGAATCAAAGAGACAGCCCAATGAAAATGGCATCAATCTCTATGCATTGGTACTCCCATTCAAGTGGATGGAATAGTTTAGTTGGTTCACGTGTAATTGTATACAAACAGAAAAACTTGTTTATGGACTTCAATTATGCTCGAGAGTTGTGATGTTTTACTCTAACCTCATCAGTTTAATTGGTTCTCTTTGTTTATTCTCGACAGGTACAATATAGATTTTGGGTAATGATGAAAATTTTGGCAGACGCCTCTGATTTTCTGATGCAAACTTAACTTTTTATGTTCAATATATTTTGATAACACGACAACTTTTGCATGAAAACTATGGAGTAATAAAAATAAAGTATTAAAAGACTTATGTCAATACATATAGGTCCAAGAAGAAAATGTCAAAAGCATTCATTCATTTGGAGCAACCTTTGTTTAATAATTTATTTGAAAGTTCAATTAACTTCTTGATTTATGATTTTTCCTATTACACACAAACCATTGTAAATTTCAAGCATTCATACCTATCATATATCTTTTAATATCGATGAAATATATAATCATTATTTTTCAAATACGAACTAGATAAACCGTCAAATATACATAATGACTCATAAACTATAAGCTTTAGATAAATTATTTACGCTTTCGACACGAGTCCTAGTCATTGCGCCGCGGGCTATTTTTCATCTTCTCCATTTGCATTTCTAATTGATTTCATCCATCTTTAACCCTAATCAACAAATCTTTTTTTTTAATCTAAGTCACTTCCTTTTTTTCTTCTCTAAGTTACTTCTTTTCTTTTGTCTAACTCAATTATTTTTTTCTTTTTTAATCATAAATTCCGAAATAAATTGGAATGAGGAGGGAAAATCAAAGATAATGAAATAGGGCCTTTATTTCTTTTTCTTTCAATTAGGAAAACGTATCTTTGAATATATGGATTCAAAGCACGAAGAAAAGAGCTAGCTAAACTAGACTGAAAAATCTCTCTATATCTATATAAAGAAGAGTTCCGTCTTTCAAATAAAATCAAAGTCACGCAAAAAAGATCTAAAGAATCAAAAGATGATGGGATTTAAGTTATACTTACAAGTTTTAATATATTTTTACTATTGACTAAGTATCATCTTTAAAATTGAAGTGAACATTTAGACCATCATATATATGACATGACATGAATATTCATTATAAATAAAATTGTCTTTAATGTTGAACAATATGTTTCAATTTATAATAGATCAAATTTGAACTAGAAATCGATTAGAATTTTAAATAAAATTTCAATCAAAGATCAAGTAATTTAAAAAGTGAAATCATTTTTATGTCATGATGTCTGACTTAGCAACTCTTACAAAATATTAAAATGCGAAACTAATTGGCAAATTTCTTAGAATTTAAACTAAGATTCTTTTCACATTGCTAACATCCAACGATACATTGTTGTTTAGTTGGGGAAAAAGAGAATGATTTTAAAAACCATATAAAAGGATAAACTTTATATTTAAGTGACTCCTTTCCTATCTGGAAAAATGATATTTGTAATTTTTCAAAAATTTAAAATATAATTAAGATAATAGAAACTCTTAAACCTGGGATTATCGAATCATTTTGAGATGATTTCAATAGGCTTATATGTATTGTTGATTCCTATTGAATGCTTTTCTTTACTAAAATTCACCAAATTAGAAATTTTAATCTTTCATCAACTTATGCCAATAAAACCTTATCAGTTTGTCTGGGTTTTTTAGTTTAATTCGAATACTTTTAACATCTTAACTCTATTTTGTTTTTCTTATACAAAATAAAAATGAAAATGAAGTAATAGAATACAGTAGCTGTAATTGAACGGATAACTTTACGTGTTTCAATTTCTTTGGTGCTTGTAATGTTCAAAATTAATCATGATCGAATTACGGGTGCAGCGGAAAATAAAATTTTTTACGATTTCCACTTGAATCCCGATAATTGAATAACTTGAATAAAACACAAATCGTAGAGTACGAAATCATATCTAATTCACTTTTCCTGTTAAAATTGTTTTGAAAGTTTTTTCATGTGTCAAACCACTAGCTGTTTAATCGTTCAACCTCTAATGATATCTACAGAGCAACTTCTCAACACTTGACAGGAAAATAAGTAGGAGTGCTAGCTCCCCGATGCTTACTTTTATTTATAGAAAAAAAATGCATTGGGGTTTTAATTTTTTTTTATTAAAATTAAAGTCATCTACTAATTATAATTAATTTACTTTAAATAAAATCAAAGATCTCATATTTGATTTTTAAAGTTTCACAAACTTTATAATTATGTCCAACTTAATTAAAATTGATTTTTCTTTCACAAGCTGCTCTTTAATGTGTGACCCATTGGGTTCATAATAAATTGACAATGATTATAAAATATAATTCTAATTCACAATTAGAATCAGATAAATTAAAACTCCTTTTAATTTATCTATATTTCCTCAATTAAACAATTTATAATTATAGATCAAGTTTGGCGTCTAGCAATATGTCATGACCACACAAATATCAGGAATGTCAAAGTGATTTGACTTAACTTGTCTATGCATAGTTATGATGTATAATTTAATCATTTCATCATCCAATATTCCAATTAGACATAGTATGGATACATTGTCTACTCTTTTTATCTAATCATATTCATTCTTGATAATTAGTAATTGATTTATAATTGATATTTAAAAACACCATTTCAAATTTCAATTTACTATAGTTAGAGAATTCTATAAATCACCACTAACCAAAAACAGTATAACATTCTTTCTAATTACTTTAGAGTGTCGAATCCTTTATTGACTTACTTAACTATCTTCATATAGTTCATATTGCATCTAAATACTAATGACTAAATCATCCTAGGATAATTCATAAGTAACATCAAAACACAGTAATTCTTACACGAGATACTTCAGTGATCTCAAGTCTAGTGAATAATTATACAACTGTCACTATGAGGAAATTCGCAGATATATAAGTAATATTTCATTTAAGATTTTCATAGTCGGGTCAATTCAGTGACTTATTCTCTAATAATCACCCATATATTTGTTTAAGTATTTCCGTACTTTAATTTATGAGATCAATTATTTTCTTCATAAGAAAGAAATATAATGTGTGTCAGTTTTACTGTTTCAATAATATCCCGTTTTTGATGAAACTATAACTAAAAACATTTACAAAATATACATAAATGTAAATTGAATTTTAAAATTATGATTTCATCGTAATTTCAATTACACAGTAATTATTTTAGGAATTTAAACTTTAGTATTAAAACATCAAATGTAATTAATTTAATACACAAAGATAAAGAATGTCTTTTCATTAATTAAATAATAATTTCATATATTAAATTGTAACCAATCGATTGGCTGCAAAGGTATCAACTTACACATAATTCCGTCGACTTTGCATTTTATTATTGTTGGACAAGGTTTTCTATTGCTGTTTAATTTTCGAGATGATTTGAAAGGTAAATGTACGTTTAAAAGAAGAGTCATATACATTGAAGCTTTGGCTATTTAACACTCTTTAAACTTATTTCCTATATTCCAAAGAGTTAAGCTTTTACTTTATAAAATGAAAAATTATCAAACATAATTTTAAATTTATTTAAAATGTATAAATTACCGACATCTTTTGTATAGTTTTATAAATTTTA
>JANIHZ010000159.1:51872-67757 GCA_027478365.1 Erythroxylum rufum | reverse complement strand
AACTTCTGATTTTATTGTAGAAAATTACAAAAAGATTAAGGATCTATTCAACCCCCCCCCCTTCTAGATCTCTTACAACTTATGTATCTTAGACTCCTTTTTCAAATCAAATAGAAATTCACGCAACCCATTATCTAATTAGACTTCTAATAAAACAAATCCACCTCTTATATGTCCAATTTAAAATGCCAAAATCAAACAAAGAATATATAAATTATATTCTAACAATCTCCCCCTTTTTGACATTTTTGTCATAAATATGAAACTCATCTTAAACAATATAATTGGACATATAACCATCAAATACACAAATCATATGACAAATACTCCCTCTTAATCATCCAAATTTCTCCCCCTTGCGACAAAAAGATGCCAAAAAGCAAGACACATAGTCAAATATATACCTTGAAATCTCCCCCTAAATGGAACAATCACCGTGAACAATCTGATGTCTCCTCCATCGAACAAAAAAACATAATCATAATAATCACCAATAGATGCAGCGGAAGAATCATATACACGCCAAGAAGAAAAAATACTACCATTCAAAACACTGAGAGATATGCCCAAAAGAGGGAGAGATACCCGAAAGAGATTCATATCGATGAGAGAGCTGAAGAGTCTTCGGTAGAGCCAAATAGAAGTCACTAAGCAAATTACTAAAAGATAAGATGTCGATAGCAACATAAAACAAAAAAACAAAAAATCTTTTTTTTGTTTTTTGTTTTTTTTTTTGCAACATAAAAAAATACTTCAAAAATGTAAAGCACACTGTCCCTGTGCCCCTCAAAGAATCTCAATCTTGGACTTACTCTTTGACTCGAATGAAGATGTGCAACACAAATAGCCTGTAAGTTCTTGATAATCAACCATTTTTCTTTCTCTTGTTTTTCTTCTTTCACTCACATCTCCAAAAACAATTTCTGCTGGATGATTTCTTCGAATTCAAAATAAAGAACCTCGATTCAAATCAACTTCCATTGTTTTGGTTTGTTTATCATCCGAAGTAACTGAAAGTTCTTCAGTTTCTGCAGTTACTTCCTCAGCAGTAACTAACTATAAATCTGAGCATTTTCTTGTTTTTCCTTCACTATATTTTTGTGCTTGTACTTGACCCTTTCTAATCTAAGCTTGCCTCGATAACATGGGATGCTGCTGGAAATTTGATAGAGAGTATCTAGATTTTCGGTTTTGACCTCTTTGAAACATAATTTGTAACATCTTTTAACATTTTGACCTTATGTGCCCGATAACTCCACAAAAATGACACGTGGGTATAAATCTTCGACTCTTTTTCGATGCTTCTACCTTTTGGGCTCATCTGGACATTTCAAACTTTTCTTCATCCACTTTCGAACACTCGCCTTTATAGCCTATACACTCGAAATTCCCTTTAACCTTACCAATTTCCAACAACTTTTCTAGCTTTTTCGTGTCTCCATTCAATATTCTCAATCCCTTTTCAGTACTTACCAACTTCACTAAGCTCATCCGACGTCAACATCAATTTCTTTTCTAACTCTTGTATGGTATTCTTCATGGAAAGATTCTCTTCCTTCAATCTTTCATTCTTTCTACATGTTTTCACCCACTTTTCATATGTAACCTTGTAATCCTGTCTTTTTTATCATCTAAGCCACTTCCATTACTGTCATAATCTGATAATAGGTCTTGAGATGAGTTGTTTTCGAAATTTTTCGATTTTCCCTCTTTTCCGACTTCAGTTACTTCCTTCTCAGTTACTGTTAAGCAAGTAACTGTACTTTTGCTATATAAGGTAGCCAACGCAGCACTATTTGTTATTTCTTCTTCGCTACCATATTCACTCTTGGAATCATTCTCAATCCAGGTGCTTGTGAAGGACTTTCCTTTTCTCTTCTTCACAGTATTGACACATTCGGATTAAATATGTCCGAAACCTTGACATTTATGACTTTCCTTCTGTTCACCCTTTTGTGTCTTGATTTGTTGTCTTGAATTGTTACTCCATGAACTTCTACCATATTGTCTAAAATTGGACTTGTCCTTTTTCATTCTTTTTAGCCATTTACCAAACTTCCGTGTGAGTATTACCAAGTCTTCGTTTTCATTTTCTGCATCATTCACACTTTTTCCAGTTTCCACCTGTAGTGCCTCTTTTGTAGCCATGTTCGCAAAACTAGGATCTGCACCAATTTACTACCAAGTTCTGAATCAGTGACTTCGCTCTGATACCAATTGAAATAACTAAGTTGTTAATTATTTCACAAACTTTCCGCAAACTTCTTAGGCACCAACAAAACAAAAACAAGAAAAATAGAAATATTAAAAACACCCAAATTTTGGTAACGCAGTTCGGCACACCTTGCCTACGTCTGCGGGGCCCTCACCTAGCTTAATCACTTTCACGAAAGTACAATAGATTTATCCAAGGCTTTACTGAGCCGATATCACTCAGCCCTTGACACTATCCCATAACCTAACTACCTGTGAAAGAGTTTCACACCCAATAGTACGATCGCCTCGTACTAACCTCAACAGAGGATTTTCTCAACAGTATTTAATAATAAAGATAATTAAACGAACAGGTCAAATGATTAAAATAATAAAGAGCGAAAACTAAAATACACTTGAGATAGACAAGAACAACTTCCCGATAAGTTTCGCTCCACTGAAATAGATCTGAAAGTTGTTGCAACAACAATGGGCCAATCACGACAACACATCAAAGAAAACGCAGCACAAATCCATTTAGCCCAAGTGATGTAATCCACAGAAATTCCAGCATAAAGATAACCAGTTGATTCTCACAATTCCTTCAGCTATATATATATGGAGACATGCTCAATTAACGCCTTTGCAAGACACCCACGCATACACCAAAAATTCCAGCAACAATATTGTATCTCCTATCCCTCAAAGCCATAAACCCAAAAACCAACGTGAGCTATGATTTTCAAGTGAGTCATTAATACCCACTAAACCTCCACCAAGTTATCTCACGCACGCACATCAAAAATATAACATGAGACAAATTCAAGATGTGTTATTCAGCTCAAAGTATTCATATGCGCAGCCTTTTCCACATGACCACACTCACTCAACAACAAAAAAGCTACAGATAGAAATATTAGGTTTTCATCCTTATCACATATGTATCTTAGACTCCTTTTTCAAATCAAATAGAAATCCACGCAGCCCATTATCTAATTGGACTTCTAATAAAACAAATCCACGCAGATACCATATCCCATTAGCTATTTGGACTTCTAATAAAACACAAAATCCACCTCTTATATGTTCAATTTAAAATGCCAAAATCAAACAAAGAATATATAAAATATATTCTAACAGAATACTTAAAATTGCATTCTGAATGTTGAATATTAAATACCCGGTCACTATAGAATTCATTCTACGATGGATAGCTCCAAACGTTCCGAAGCTGCGCGGGACGACTCCAACCATTCTCCCTTCGATGGACATATCGCCAAAAAAGTTCGTTTACACGATCGAGATGAGCCACTACCACCATGCCATCAATCATGAGTTACAGTGCTGCTGTTATCGGACACAAATTACTAGAGGAAGAAGAACTTGATTGGCCTGAAGAAACCCCAACTAAGGTTGAGGAAGGTGATATTAACTATGTCCAAGGAACATTTGGCAACACCATTGAACTGTCTACTACCATTAAACATAGGTTAGACAAAAACTGGGAAAACACTGTGATTGTCAAATTACCTGGGAGGCGGATTGGTTATAGAATGCTGAATAACCGACTCAAGATCATGGGGAACCTATCTGGACCTTTGAAGGTGATTGGCCTGGACAATGATTTTTTTTTGTTAATCTAATTAAAACAGACGACTACCTGAATGCCTTAACTAAGGGACCCTGGGTAATCTTAGGACACGCATTAGCAGTCCAACCTTGGCACCCACAACTCCGCCCATCTCAAAGAAAAGTTACGAGAGCCATCATGTGGGTGAGATTTCCAGAATTACCAGTATCACGACACCACCCAGCTATCCTCCAGGCGTTAGGTAACCTCGTTGGATAGACAGTGAAAATCGATTCCAATACACAACAAACTCAAAGGGGAAAATTTGCTCGAGTTGCTATTGATATTGATCTCACTGAACCAATAGTTTCCCGTGTTGAATTAGATGGTGAGGAGATTAAAGTGGTGTATGAAAGGTTACCTCAGATATGCTACTCCTGCGGGCGAGTGCAACATAGCACAGAGATGTGCCCAACAAAATCATAGCCTACCCCAGAAGTACCTCCAGTGGATGGCAGAAGCACCAGCACAAGGCAGGATGACGGCCTCACTAATCAGAACAGCAAGTTGTATATGGCCCATCGGTCCAGGTACAAAGACGTTGTTATGAATTCATCAGAGCCCATTGGCGATGCTGGCCCAAGCAATGACCCAATAGTAAGAAGAAGTAACAGAATCAAGTTGCCTCCAATCAGATTGCAGGGATACGCATGGAAGAGCACGTCAGGAGCCAAGGAAGAGTGATGTGGAATTGCACGCACGCTATGAGCCTTATATATAAACCATTATAGTACCAGAATTGGTTATGAATAATCTGTTATGAGATATCAGTTTCTCTCTCATCCCAAATTCCTTCTGTTCTTCTCATCTATTTTCTGGTGTTTTCTCCTTCCGAAGCTTGTAATTCCTATTGAAATCAATCAAATCGCTGTTGTTTGCCTTCAATTACTGTTTCATTGATTTACTGCAATATTAGAACATTGCATTGGTGCTTTCATTGACCTCTGTATAAGATGACAGAGCATAATACCAGATTCAAGGTCTTGGATGACAAGATTACAGCAGTGGCGGACACCCAGGTGACGTTCCGTCGAGATTTTGATTTTCTAGTTTCTTCCTTTAAAGATCAGAAACGTCTTCTTCATGAAGTTTTGGGTCGCTTCTCACATAAGCAGTTTCATACCGATGAGGAAAAACCAGGGGCTGGTTCAAGTGATAACGCTCCTCTTAATCCTCTTGGGCGGCATAAACCAGCGCCGGTGCATCTGGCGAGGTTTTCTGGCATTAACCCCGATCGATGGGTGATGCAGGCCGATCGATATTTTGAGTTTTATCAGATTCGCGAGGAGGAACGGGTCACGATTTCTTCTTTTTATTTTGATGATTCAGCTGCTGATTGGTTTGACTGGATGCATCGCAACCGTCAACTAGCAGGCTGGGCGGCTTTCACCTCGGCACTCTTACAACGGTTCCGTTCTCGTGACCTTGAAGAACCTGAAGGAGTTTTGGCCAAACTCCAGCAAACATCCTCGGTGGATGAGTATCGTTCCAGATTTGAAGCCATTACTAATCGGACGATGTATTTACCACCTCAGTTCTTGGTCCATTGTTTCATCTCAGGTCTCAGAGCTGACATCAAACACTCTGTGTTGGTTCATAAGCCTGCCACGTTGAATGAGGCCATGTCCTTGGCCCAGTTGCATGAGCAGCGTATTGCATTGGAGAGGGGCCACTTGAAGCCCTCCTTGGGCACGTCTAGGCCCATTTTGCCCACACCCAAACCCTTACTCACCAACACCACCCTCCCTCATACACCACCTCCGCCTGCCGCCGCCGCTACTGCTACCTTACCTGGCGGTTCCAAAGTTCCATTCCGTCGGCTCTCCCCCACGGAAGCAGCCCATCGCCGAGCTCAAGGCCTTTGTTACCACTGTGACGACAAATACACGTGGGATCACAAATGTCGAGCTAAACCTCAGTTATTGTTGTCAGAAGAAAGTGACCCACCGAACCCCGACCACCCTGATCCACCACCACCAGTTGGTGTTTCAGAGATGGAACCCGAGCCTGGTGATCCCCCCTCTCAACTCCACTCGACGATTTCTTATAATGCTTTAGCTGGGGGTTGTTCAGTGTCCACACTGCGTTTTCAGGGCTCGATCCTTGGCAAATCTGTTCAGGTATTGCTCGATGGTGGTACTACGCATAATTTCGTTCAGACTCGTGTTGCGAAATTCCTCAATTTGCCCATCACTGCTACACCTAGTTTTTCAGTGTTGGTTGGCAGTGGCGAGCGTTTAGTTTGTTCTAGTATTGTGAAACCGGTGCCGATTGTGATTCAGGGGCATGAGATTTCAGTGGATTTTTATGTCCTACCGATTCAAGGATGGGATATGGTGTTGGGAATTGCCTGGTTGGCCACTCTGGGCCCTGTCATGACCGATTATGCAGCTTCCATTTTTGAGTTCTCAATTAATGGAAAGACCATTCGCTGGATTGGCGACTCTGCCCCAGTCGCCCATGCCGTCCAGTTCCAGGGTTTGAGACGATTGGAACGGATTAACGCCATAGCTGAATATTTTCGTCTGGAATTAGTTCCTTCTCCACCGGTCGCGGCACCATGTGTACATGAGGATATAGCTGCACTTCTCCATAAGTTTGCTACCGTCTTTCAGCCTCCAAAAGGATTACCACCATCTCGAGGATGTGACCATGCTATCCATTTACATTCTCCTAGCAACCCAGTAAATGTTAAACCCTACCGCTATCCTCATTTTCAAAAACAGGAAATTGAGAAATTAGTAGCTGAGATGTTGTCTGAGGGCATCATTCGTCCAAGTACGAGTCCTTTCTCGTCCCCGGTCCTCTTGGTTCGTAAGAAAGATGGGACATGGCGTTTTTGCGTCGATTACCGAGCATTGAACGCGATAACGGTGCGTGATCGTTTTCCGATCCCTTCAGTTGATGAGTTATTTGATGAATTACATGGCGCCATGTATTTTTCAAAGTTGGATCTCCGTGCCGGGTACCATCAAGTACGTGTTAAGGCTGGCGATGAAGGCAAAACAGCTTTTCGGACTCACGACGGGCATTACGAGTTTCTCATCATGCCATTTGGTTTGACAAATGCCCCTTCGACGTTCCAAGCTCTTATGAATGATGTTTTCCGGGCGTTTCTTCGTCGGTTTGTGCTCGTCTTCTTCGACGACATTCTTGTGTATAGTGTTTCCTGGGCAGCCCATTTGGAGCATTTACAGTTGGTTTTGGCAGCACTACAGGAACACCATCTCGTGGCAAAACTGTCTAAGTGCCTCTTTGGTCAGCAAACCATCGGCTACCTCGGCCATGTCATTTCCCACCAGGGAGTTGCAGTGGATCAGGATAAAATCTGTGCTATTCAGGACTGGCCACTTCCTACGTCAGTCAAGGACGTCCGCAGCTTCCTTGGTCTCGCCGATTACTACCGCCGATTCATCCGTCATTTTGCGATGTTAGCAGGACCCCTCACTGATCTCTTACGGAAAGACAATTTCCTTTGGTCCACAGCTGCTGTCACTGCATTTGAGAATTTAAAACGTGCATTAAGCACAGCTCCAGTGCTCGCGCTCCCTGATTTCTCATTACCCTTCACCATTGAGACAGATGCATCCGGGAAGGGAATCGGGGCGGTGTTGACCCAAAACAAACATCCGGTCGCATATTTCAGTCAGTCCCTAAGTGTTCGCATGCAACAAGCCTCTACTTACCAGAGAGAGATGTTTGCCATTACACAAGCAATTGCTAAGTGGCGGCAGTATCTGTTGGGCCGCAAATTCACCATCATCACGGATCAGCAACCACTTAAGAATTTAACTGAGCAGGTGATACAGACTCCTGATCAGTAAAAATGGCTCGGTAAGCTCATTGGTTATGACTTTGATATTGTCTATAGGCCGGGTAAATTAAATACTGCTGCTGATTCTTTATCTCGAGTGCCTAGCTTCCAGTTCTTCGCCCTCTCGGCTGTTGCTTTTGATATTGTTTCTGCATTGCGTGCTGCTAATCTGGCGCATAGTGAATTGTTAGCATTACAACACAAATTGTCACAGGATCCCGTGAGTCTGCCGGGTTTTCTCTTCCAGGATGGCTTGCTTTTGTTTAAGGGGCGATTGGTCATTCCTTCTGATTCTCCTCTCTGTCAACAACTCCTTACTGAGTTTCACTCTTCTCCCTTGGGAGGCCATGCCGGCATCACCAGGACATTGCATCGACTCTCCGCCAATTTTTTCTAGGTTCTCTATGCGACGGGATGTGAAGAAGTTTATCATGGAATGCCAGATTTGTCAACAAATGAAGCATTCCACCTTGCATCCAGGGGGTTTATTACAGCCCTTAAGCATTCCCGAGTTGGTGTTTGAGGGCATTAGCATGGACTTTATTATTGGCTTACCTCTCGTCCAGGGAAAATCTGTGATTATGGTGGTCATTGATAGGCTCTCGAAGTACGGGCATTTTGTTCCCTTACCTACTAATTTTTCTGCAGTATGCGTGGCTGAAGCGTTTGTGCAGGAAATCGTCCGTCTCCATGGCATCCCAGTTGATATTGTCACTGACAGAGATGCACGTTTCCTCAGTGACTTTTGGCAAGAAGTACATCGCCTACAGGGCACCACTTTGAGCATGAGTACTGCATACCATCCGCAATCCGATGGTCAGACCGAAGCATTAAACAAGTGTTTGGAGATGTATCTGCGGTGTTATGTAGCTGACAACCTTAAAGGGTGGTTGAAAATGCTTCCCTGGGCAGAATACTGGTATAACACAGCTTTTCAAACGGCCGCCGGAATGACCCCTTTCCAGATTCTGTATGGCAGATCACCCCCAACCATTTTGAGGTACATTAAAGATTCTTCTCATAACCCCCTTGTGAGCAGTCAATTGCTTGCACGTGATCAGACTTTACGGTTGCTTAAAGAGAATTTGCGTCGAGCTCAGGCCCGAATGAAGACGTTTGCTAATAGAAATCGTCGTGAGCTCTCTTTGGCTATTGGTGATTGGGCTTACGTCAAGTTACAGCCATTTCGCCAAAATTCGGTCCGGTTGCAGCGCCATAGTAAATTGGGACGACGGTTCTTTGGCCCTTATAAAGTTATAGCTCAAATCGGAGAAGTCGCTTACAAGCTAGAGTTACCTGCATCCGCTCAGCTTCACCCTGTTTTCCACATCTCTTTACTCAAGAAATGTCTCGGCAAACCAGAACAACAAGTGACCCCCCTTGATATGGTTGATTCCTCTACTACTTTGATATTGACACCGGCAGCCATTCTTGAGACCCGTCACATTCACCGTTCTTCTCGGCTGGTAGAGCAGTGGCTAGTGCATTGGGAAGGTTTAGCACTTTCTGAGGCCACTTGGGAGGATAAGGACCACTTGCTACAGCTGTTTCCCACTTTGAAGCTTGAGGACAAGCTGATTCTCAAAGGAGGGGGTAATGTTATGAATTCATCAGAGCCCATTGGCGATGCTGGCCCAAGCAATGACCCAATAGTAAGAAGAAGTAACAGAATCAAGTTGCCTCCAATCAGATTGCAGGGATACGCATGGAAGAGCACGTCAGGAGCCAAGGAAGAGTGATGTGGAATTGCACGCACGCTATGAGCCTTATATATAAACCATTATAGTACCAGAATTGGTTATGAATAATCTGTTATGAGATATCAGTTTCTCTCTCATCCCAAATTCCTTCTGTTCTTCTCATCTATTTTCTGGTGTTTTCTCCTTCCGAAGCTTGTAATTCCTATTGAAATCAATCAAATCGCTGTTGTTTGCCTTCAATTACTGTTTCATTGATTTACTGCAATATTAGAACATTGCAGGTTCATGTTCAAACTATAATAAAATCAGCCTGGGATACAATCTAAGAACTGCTTAAAAATTAACTCAGGTCAGTTACTGGTAATCTTCGTTTATCATACAGTCTAACATATAAATCCCTAAAAGATGCTGAATGTAAATGATGATGCAGTCAAATATTGGCCAGGTTCGAATGTTAAATGAAGATAACCGATAGCCTAAACCAGCCAATTATTTACTCCTAGCCTAGTTGTACAATAATTTAAAATTAAGAAAATAATGGAGGAAGAGATTAGATGGATGGATGGACATATGCAAGAAAAAAGTGGGTGTGATTGGACAAGGGGCATGAAATAATGGTGGAGAGAAAACAGATATTTTCTAGTATGGACTAGGGAGAGGGCAAGAGTGTACAATCATGCGTTTTTGGGTTGACAAGACAGCGATATTCAGCAAATGACAGAATCTGACACCATAAACTTTTGCCTCCAAGTGTTTCATTGTTAATTTCTTCCTTCTTGTCCTTTTTCATTCACTATTTGCTCCCGCTTATAATTGTTTATAGACATTTTTTTTAATATACTCCGATTGTTTAGAAATGGATTTTGATTGTTCTTTATTATTCATTTCTTTATTGAGGGAATCAGACTAGTTAGCCTTTCTAAATTGTTTCGCTTTAGCCTTTGTGGCAGCTGCTTTATACCTCTTTAAAAGATGATGAAGTGAAAGAAAGGAAGCAAAGAATATAAAAGCTCACGACATTAATACATACATTTGTCATTCACATGCATTAATACCTTTGTATTCTTTACTTCCTTTCTTTCACTTCAATATTTAAGCACAAATTAATTAAGTTATTTTAGACCCTTTGAGTGATACTCTATTCTCTTCCCATCTGAGGTAAACAAATTCTCATTCTATTAGCTCTTTAAGCATTGACTTTACAAGCAATATACTAAACAAACGAATTTATTTATTTTAGAAGCTTTAGGTAACACTCTATTCTGAGAGGAACAAATTCTCATTCTATCAGCTCTCGAAGCATTGACATTTTGAGTGCTTTCATTAACAAATCAACTGATAACCAATAACATCAAGGCTCTGTGAACACGACAGATTAAGATTAGCAGAGCTAAGGTCTTCCCTAGAGGCTATAGGCACTATAGGATCTCATAGACCGAAAGACAAACAATGGAAGTGGACTCGCTAAATTACAGTTGTGGTTACACTAGAGTTGCCGATTCGTATTTACGTTTATGATGGCGTGACTTTTTCTCAGCGGTTCAAAGAAATTTGGGTTCTTTAGAGAATTATCACAAATATATTTATAGATACACTCACTAACTTAAAATTATGTAATTCACAAACACTTGCTAACTTGCTACCTTAAAACGATATAATGTTAGAATGTAAAGAGAAAATTAATTTTATAATAAAGAAAAATTGATCAGTCTATTTTTATTTCACTATAATTCTTTCTATTTCATTTCAAATGAGTAAAGAATAAATTCATTTGAATATAGATTTATGCAGCTTTCAAATGATTTTCAAATTTTCTTATTTTATTAAAATTTGACCATTCAATTATTCTTTTAAAATTGCTATAAAATTAAGTTTATTTTTAACCTTCATGTAAACTTTAATTTTATATAACTCTAAGGATCATTAATAATTTTTGAAAAATAACATACTTAAGGGATTCAATAAAAAATTCAGACAATTTGATTAGGAGACTTTATAAACTCCAGGTTACTTTCCTTTTTAGGATTGGATTCTTGAATAAAATAAAACTTTAAGTCAAAATGTTTGATTTGTACCTTAATGCTTCATAAAAAGTCTAAATAAACCCTTATTGTTATTTTTGATATTACTTTGTATCCCTAACATTGCTAAAATAATATTCATTGCCCCCTAAATAGGGTGCAAAAGTGATAGCAGAGATAATAGTAGGAGTTTATTTAGACTTTTTATAAAATGTCAAAGTGAAAATCGCTATTTTAGCTAATATTAAAATAAATCATTTTAAAAATCATATCAACGTCTGATGCTTTCTTCAATTATAAAACTGCACCTCTCTCGTGTCAAAGGGTATTCTCCTAGTTCATTTTGTAAGCTTTTAATTACATTCTTTATTAGTGAATTTTTCCATTAAAAAAAAAGGTCTAATGTGTCCAAATTGCCTAGTTGTAACATCACATAGGTTAAATTGACAACAAATATATTAGAAACTGACTATTGAGATTTAGGATGTATTTGAGAATTTTAAAATATAACACGATACCATAAATAACAGTAGGAACTAACTTAGACTTTTTAGGAAATATCAAGGGATAATTCTTACATTTTACTTAAAACCTTGCATCAATATATTTGCTCTTACTATGAAGCACTTGATTCTTGGTCAAGGCTTGAGTAAATTTGTTATTAATAATGATTTTTGTTGCTTAAATTCACTCTAAATAAACATCTTTTAACAACCTTCTCGACTAAATAGCATGGCAAGTAGAAGATGTAGTTGCAATATACTCTGATTCACAAATAAAAAGTGTGACTGTGAAATGTTTCTCTAAACATTAAGGGATTAAATTATTTTTCTTTAAAAAAAATTAGTAATACTTTTTTCCATGATCAAGATCTCTAGCAAAATCAATAATAATTAAAAAACTCATTAAACTAAAGCTTTTAAAAAATGATTAAAATATATCACATCAATGGTATCTTTAAGACACTGAGGAATTTTCTTAGTTTTCTTCAAGTGAAAATTTAAACGTGTCTCTATAAATTGACTAATAATTCCAACTATAAGTAAGATATATGGCCTTGTGCAAGTTAAGTATCTTAAGCTTCTCACAAGACTTTAAGCAAAGTTGGATAGCCTTATTTCCATATTTTATATGAGTCTTAATCGACTTATTATTTAATATCTTGAACTTCTTAAACAAGTGCTTTGTATAACTTTCTTAAGTGATGAAAATTCAATTCTTTATTTGGTGAACATTATCGCATTCCACGACGCACTCTTTTCTTGAAATTATAGGTAAAGAAAGGAGGGTAGAACACCAATACATTGGCATGACAGAGGATTTGGTCGAAAGAGACACAATACGGGACATGAGTGTGTGAAAGCCAATTTTCATGTAACTAGAGAAGGTCTATGATCTAGGATATAGGTGTGTTAAATTTTATGTCAATTTGCTAAAATACAGTAAGATCTATGGCATGAGATTCAAGCTTGTTAGAACTCATGTCTATGTTATAAAAATAATAATGAGATAAATGATCAATGACATATTCAAATTCGTGATAGATTGATTTATGTATAAACAAATTTTGGTATATTTTAAATTCTATCAAGGATTTTAAGATTTATTATAATCATGCTTAAGTTATGTTGGGTTTAATAAAGGGAAAGTTATATAGAAATGTACCACTTAAAATTTATAATTAACTAGACTTGTATAAACCTAGTTTATATATATGAAATGTCTAATCTTCATTGATCGAATTATTGATCAATCAATAGAAAGTCAACCACTCTTGACTCTCAAGAACATAGGTATACTCAGTTGATCTAACCTCATTAAAAAATTATTTTCTTCCTTCTTTCTTTTATATGACCTATATTCTTGTTGCATATACTTTCTCAACAATAATAGAGACAAAAACTCTTAAGTGTGATGTAGAAGTCTTCATTCAACTCTATGCTTCATATGGAGTGACAACTTGTAAGTCTTTGTATGACTATGATTTGAAAGATAACTCGTACATGCAACTAGTTTAGTATAGAACTCTGTTGAAGTTTTAAATTGAAAACTTTGTTTATTATAAGTATACATATTGTATCTTATAGTATAAAAAATATCATCCTATAAGGACTATAGTAGTCACCTAAAAATTCTTGTAAACTTTGTTTAAGGTAAACAATAAGATAAATAACTAAACGTTATAACTAAAAACAAAGAATTGATAATTAAACAATGAAATAAGCAACAGTGAATTGGTTGATTGATCATGAAAACTAGGAATCACTTCTATCCTTATTTGTTTTCATTTTACCTTTTTAATTTAATACTACTTACCTTTAGATATCTAATAATGTTGAGTACCCTCTCTTGAGATCTAACCAAGTAATTCCAATAAAAATAAATAGGAATTGAATTGTGACCTCTCGATTTATCAAAACTCTTCCTAACTATGCAATTGGATTTGAAGCAATCTTATAGGTAACTAATAAATCATTTAAATCTCTCTTCAATTACCTACTAATTTGATGTTTATAAATCTATTAAGGTACTAGCTATTGTTGTGCAACGCATCATAAATAATTCAATCTAATCTCTCGATTCAAATTGAATATAAACCAATAAACATCACAAGTATATTTCATTAAATCAAGAATGTAAAGTTTAACAAATAAATGAAGATTAATTCCTAAAAGGAATTTAGCAATCATAGATGTAATTGTATATGTCAATTGAGTCATCATCAACAAGGAAATAAAGGAAAATAGTAAAGAATCAAATTTGAATATCTTTTGTTATCTTCCTTGAGATGAATTTCTGCAACTTTTGTTCTTTAGATTTTGCTTTTTTTATCTCCTCTTTTTGTGTTTTCTAGTTGCCTTTTGATATTTTTCTCTTCGTTCTTATACTTTTAAGCCTTCTAGGGTTTCTCCATGTGTTTTTGTTCCAAAAATAGCCCTAAACCATCAAAAGGATAAAAAAAATCACAACCTAGAAAATCGCCTTGCACAATTATGCCAGAGAGCTCACCACTGTGTTGTTACTTCATGAGATGCACGATCGTGCTAGATCTTATTTTCCAATTTTTAATATTTTATTTAGTTTTTCTTGTCTTCATTCATCATTAAACATATCAAACAACCCTTGAAATATACAATTAAGAATAAATTCTTGCCTTAAATAATAATCAATCAAACAAAACACATAAAACAATAAAAAGAACATAAATCTAAGTCATAAACACATGATTATCATTTTAAGAAAATGCTAAAAACATTATCTAATACCTAGAAAACAAAATATATTTCGCACCTGTCAACGTTTCTATACTTAAATCATTGCTTGTCCCCAAGAAAAATTAAAATCACAAAACAAACAAACACACAATCATGCAACAATGCAATAATGGCACAATGACATAAAATTTCATTAAATTAACTTAGTTATAAACATCATTCACTTAAAACATTCCTACACACTAACTTATTATATCCATGTTTAAGTGCTTTGATTTTAATACACATATCAACCAAAATATTGACACATATTCATACATTTATGGAACTTGTAAGTATGCACTCATTTTTATTTATCAATTAAAGCGGTAGGCCATCACTAAATACCCACTCAACAAATCATATTGTTATCACAATTTATGGTTCATCACACCTAGGCACTAAACAAATTTAGTTCCTATCCATAGAAAACAAAATACAAATATGCAGAAGAACAACTAGAAACAATAGAAATTATAATTCTAAATCCCCCTTTTTTCTTTCGATGAATCTTCTTGCAAGTTAGATTGAATATTGTTATTTATCAGATCTTTTGACATATTCTTCATGTTTTCCTCGTACTCTAATCAGAATTGTCACTTCTTTATGTTTCTTAAGAATTAAAACTCACCTCCTTTTCTTTGCCTCTAATCACGTCCTTTTATAATAAAAACTAAGGTTTTTGGGATATACACGATCAACAAACATGATCGTTTAGGTGATCGTATATCTCCAAAATACTTGAATATGTGATTTTACATGAATACAGAGACTTACATGAGCAACATACACGACCGTTATATCAACATATACGGGCATGTAACATCACATGACCATAAACAATATTCTTCAAATCTCTACATATTTATAGAGACTTACACTATCATTATACATAGTGGTATAGGTCTTAGTTGCTTCAAATATTCATTCCATGCTATGATTTTATCGAATTCTTCTCCTTTTGGTCCATCAAGGCAATTATTACCTACAAATACACTTGAAGCAAATTCATTACCTTTATCGATGACTATTCACGATATGGGCATGTGTATCTAATAAGATACAAGTCTGAAGCATTTGAAATGTTCAAACAATTAAGACATAAAGTAGATAAACAACTCGGTAAAAGTGTCAAGACATTTCGATCAGATCGAGGCGGTGAATAATTGAAAAAGGAGTTTATAAGTTATCTCAGGGATAACGGGATTGTATCTCAGCGGACTCCACCTTACACACCGCAACATAATGGTGTGGCTGAAAGAAGAAACTGAAC
>JANIHZ010000159.1:0-12149 GCA_027478365.1 Erythroxylum rufum | reverse complement strand
ATTGCAAGAGATGCCTCCAAATATGGGCAAACTGAAAAAGCTGCAAACCTTAACTGATTTCTTTGTGGGAAAGCGGGTGGGTTGTGGAGTTAAAGAATTGGGGAGCCTTCAACAGCTTGGAGGAACCCTTAGAATTCATAATCTTCAACATGTGGTGAACGCCAAAGACGCTTTTGAAGCCAAGATCAAGTGTAAGAAGAACCTTAAGGAGTTGTATTTATATTGGGAAGGTGATACTGATGATCCACATCACGAAGAGGCTGTACTTGATGGGTTGCAGCCTCACACAGAAATAGAAGTCATTTCAATCGATGGTTATGGAGGTACTAGCTTTCCAAATTGGTTAGAAATTGGAACCTTTCCTTGTCTCAAAGAGCTACGGGTAATAAATTGTCGGAATTTAAAAGGTGGTCTACCGAGTCATTTTCCCTCTTTGACACGATTTGTGATTGAGAATTCTCCGCAGCTTCAAAATTGTGTTCCAAATGCTCCCAACCTTTCTTCACTACAATTAGGGAATGGTGATTATATGCACCGCTTTCTTAGTTCCAACTATCTCGCAATTATTGACATCCAAGAATCTGTATTGGAAAATATTGGGCAACTTGGCTCTTCTTTTGAAGAAATTGTAGTTCTCAAACATGAACCGCTCAAGTGCTTTTCATTAGAGCTGTTCCCTAAGTTAAAGAGTCTGAGCATTGAAGAATGTCCACATTTTGAATCCTTTTGTACACCCAATCAGGAATTGACCTCCTTTGAATTTCTGACAAAGCTTATCCTGAAGGATTGTCCAAAACTGAAGTTCCTACCAGAGCGTATGCATGCTATTCTCCATGCTCTTTTGACGTTGGAAATAGCTACATGCCCAGAAATCGAGACATTTTCAAGATATGGTTTGCCTTTGAAACTACAATCACTCGCTATCTCCTATTGCAACAAACTGATTGCTGGGCGTATGCATTGGGATTTGCATAAACTCACCTCTCTTACTTCCTTCAGTATTGACGATTATGAAGCCGAAGAAATGGAATGCTTCCCAGAGGTGACCCTGTTGCCCTCCACTCTTACTTCTCTTGAGATTGACAATCTGCCATATTTAAAATTTCTGAACTACGAAGGGCTTCAGCATTTTAATTCTCTTGAAAAGTTGACAATCACGAATTGCCATAAGCTCCAGTTGGTGCCAGATGAGGGTTTTCCCTCTACGCTTACCCATCTCAACAAAAAATTTCATGATCTCACCTCTCTTAAAGAATTGTGGATTGTGGGATGCCCTAAGATTGTATCCCTACCAGAAGAAGGGCTGCCACCCAATCTAATCGATCTTTTGCTGGAGACTCTCCAGAATCTGAAGTCTGTGGACGGACTTCGCCACCTTACTTCCCTCGAAAGCTTGACAATTGAGAAGTGCCCTCATTTGAAAACCTTGCCAGAGGAAGGCTTGCCATCCTCCCTTTCTTCTCTAAGTATCTGGGGGTGTCCTTTACTAAAGAAAATGTATGGGAGAAAGAAGGGGAAGTATTGGGCCAAAATTTCACACATCCCAATCATTTATATAGGTTGATTGACTTATTGATAATAATTTGCGCACAAAGCACGTTGACATTCTTCATGTTTATTTTTTTTGGAAAAAATTATGATATTTTTCGTGTTAAAACGTTTAATGAAATATCATATTGAAAAATTATGATATTGATTACGTTAGCATTAATATTTTACGTTAGTATTAATATTTAACTCCACACCATGTCGAATGATAACTTATCTTTATTATATGATTTAGTAAGAATCTAAGATAAAAACTGTGTTGTAATATTCTAGTGATGAAAATTTGTCATTTTTTTACATCTTTTGGATTGTGAACTGATTATGCATATAAATCCTGAGTAAGTTTATAATCTGATTCAAAATCTTGAACATTACAACTCAAATGAGAATTTTTTTGGTGAGGTTTGTAAGAGTAGAATAAGGTTTGTCACATTATATTATGTACTTATTTATCTATTTTTTAATTCCTTTATAAATTATAACTATTTACATTTGTCACTTTAATAAAAGAATATTGATTACATTAGCATTAATATTTTACTAACCGTTGCATTGGACTGGGTTTGCAGTGAACAAAGTCGAGTCATGTTCGATATGACCATACTTTGAACTAAATTAATATCATTTTGAATCGAATTAATTAGTTTTTTTAATTTAAAATTTGATCAATTCAACTATTTTGTTGATTTTAAACCCAAATAAAACCAAAATGTCATCCCTAGTTAGACTAAATGATTTTGCTATAATCTTTGTGTCATGCTTTCTTTGATTGAATACAAGAAAGAAGGAAGGATCAATATGATATGTGCATGCAGGGACAAAATTAAGATGTGGTAAAAATGACACAGAGATTGGTAATACGAATGCGTAATGCCCGAGGAATAGCTATCAGAGGAATTCTTGTGAGCTGTGGTAAATTCTGCTTCAAAAACCATTTCTTTTCGATACAAAAACCACTTTTATGTTCCCTTTGAATGTCACTTGTGTTTGTTTGTTAAACTAAATGAAACGAAACTACCATGTTTTCTTATTTTGGATAGAAGGAATAAACATGTATTATGCAAACACTTCATTAACTTCCACTAGATGAAATGATTAGTTACTAACGACACTCAATCAAAACGACTTCATGTTAACTAATATATTTCTAATTTGATCAGTCATTAGACATTTAGACTATTTCAATTTCCTTAGATCAAAAATTTTATACCTAATTTACTGTCATCAAAGAAATATAATCTACCACAAACCCATTTTAGGTTAAATAATATATTTCTTGTCCGTCCATATTTTATGTACTACTGAACCTTTCAAGAAAATAGTTAATACTCGTTCACTCCTTGTGATCTAAAAAGAGTTAACTTGACAATATCACAAAAAGAAGTAGAATCAAATCATTCTAGAATTCAAAAACTTCACAAGAGACTGCTCTCGTGTTGGTTTGATTTTGGAACTTTCAGTGATCTAATACTAAAGAATTCAGGAAAATAAAAGTTTGACTTGACATCAACATTTTGCGACAACCACACCGCCAGTCTATACAAATAATATTTAAAGGTCAAGGACTAGGAGTTCAAAGAGGATCAAGGAATAGTATTATCTAGTTTCTCAGATCTAATCTAATAGTATTTAAAAGGTGAGATATATGCTTAAACCAATCAAAATTATACTAAATTAGTATATGTAAGTGTAATTTGGCACAAGCACAATATAACCATCCTCCAGCTTCCATTTTCAAAACTCAGCAAGTGAAGAGTCTTCACTTCCAGAGATGATACCAACCTTGGCAGTTAATGTCCTGTCATATCCAGCGTTACAATAACAAAAGCAAAACAAACATTTTAAATCAATCTTTCTCAACGAACACGATGTGCTCTTTCTTCCTGTCCTAATCTAAAGTAATTTCTGAACATTAGCAATTCCTTTAGAATCTACGATAGATACATAATTAATCAGAACCTCATGGTGAAAAAAAAATAAAGCGGCAACAACAAATGACAATCTTGCCATCTCTGCAGTTTATTTGAAGTGATGGTAAGAATAAGCGATAAAACAACCAAGTTCCAGAGAAAATTATTCCAATCATGTTCAAACAATAGACGAACAAATAAATGTACAATTCTAGAAGCGTTAATGACCCAAATGCATCAAAAAATCCAACCAGAGAGGTATTGCAGATATCAAAGCATCAAAGGCACATAGAGAACAATCAACGAATATGAAGAACTCATGAACAAAGACAGCTCCATCATTTGTTGACTTAGAAGATGGAACTCTCAACTAATGCAGAGAAGAAGAACAAGCATACAACCTTTCATCTGCAAACAAGAGGGAGGTTATAAGTAAATCAAATTATCAAACATACCAAAGAACTGTGTGAATATCTGAGTGAAGAAGCTCAAGTTACGAGAAATATTATATGCCATTGCAGGTAGCAGAGGCTTCGTGATGGTTTCCATGCTAAATACTCTTTGAAGAAACTGCATATATGAAGTAATAAACTAGTTAGCAAACTACAAAGTCCAGTAAAGCAAAAGTAAAGGACAAATCACAACAGGAAGAATCTTCTTAGAGAAACTGAATAGGAAGAAGGAAAAAAAGATGCAGTGGGAACTGAGACATTTTCAACAATCAAAATAAACAACAGCTGATCAAAATATGAGAATGGCTGATGTATTACTCGACTATTCCATATGTACTATGTAGCACATAATTTGTAAACTGCCATAGATGACAGAACTACAATTCAACAAAAGGTATTTGCATCTGTTTAATCAGCAAAGTTCTAAACTTTCGAATAAGCTTGGTATAGAACCCCTAGTAGCAAGTTTAGTATTGAGATATCAAACAAATTCAAGAAGCAAAAATGCAAAGTATACTCGTGTATCTCCAAATACTTCCCCTTTAAACCTCATACCAAGGACCTCATTGAACTACAGCATCAGACATGAACCCTCCTCATGTAGCAAACAACAAAAAACCAATATCTTAAAATGTAAAGGGAATAACACTAAACACACTATTATCTCATGGATTCCAAATCTAAGATTTTTAATTTAGACCGAATGGATTCCAAATCTAAGATTTTTAATTTAGACTGACTTTTGTTAAGTGTTTTAATGCACTATGATGTCCGGAGTTTTTGCTTTAGAACATATCTCTAAGAAACCCAGAACTTCTGTTGCACTTTTAACATTTTCCGAAAGTTCTCTGCAATCTATTACTAGCCACATACACAAGGATTGCAATGTAACAATCATCTCAAGTTTAAGCTGTCCTCTATATCACCTAGAACACATCAAGTACCATTTCAAATCAAAGAAAAACCTTTTGTATAAGGTCTACCATTTGGCATGTTTAGCAAGAAAAAGACATTGGTCGTTGATTTGCTTTCCAATCCTAAAACATATTCTGTCGATATTGTCTTCAGTTAATAGAAAAAACCAATAAAAGCATGCATACAACAATGCCTGGAAGAATGATACTTGAATATACACACAAAAGAAAAAAGGAGCTAGATGATTTTAGGAGATATCAACAAATCTGAGTAACTTACCATAAATGTTCAACAAGAAAACAATCACAAATAACTAGAGAAACAACTGCAATTTCAGTGCAGTTAAGTCAAAGATTAGTATGCTCCTCCAAGGAAGAACACATCAGAAAGCATATTTTTTCAGCTCCTTGTTTACCTCCTATCTAAGCATCAGAATGTAACTAACCTTATTTCTACAACTTTCTTAAAATCAGGGCACGCAACATATCCCGTGAAAGTCAAACTTGGGATTTCCCCTGCAATGAGTCTGTATAAAGGAAATAAAAGTTAGTACTTCATATTGAATTAAAGCAAGACACAACTCAGTTTCTGAAAAGGGAATATATGCATTAGACTTGCAAGAGCATACCGTGAGGAATACCAGTCGTAGAGAGGTGTGGTCGGATTTGGTTACAGATCCACAAAACTGCTTGAGAAAAGCTTGTTGAGAAAAGTAAATTTAAAATAGCATGTGATGTGATTTGTTTAAGACAAAAATTACCGTTTACAAAATTAAGTGGCAGGATTTTTGTTCGTCGAATCAATTTTATAAGTGATTGATATTTTGGAGGAAACATAAGCAAACTTGCAAATGGTCATGCAGTCGAAGCCTTGTTAGTTTTAGTACCCAACATAAGTTAACTTGCAAATGATTACCAACCAAGCTCAGTATGTAAAACTTCAAGTAAAAATTCACAAGACTATCTTGCATTTGATGCAAGACTATACTTCATTGTGTCACAAAGTCCCATATGATTATAAGGATAAGGAACAGATATAGGATGAGTTTGTGTTTGTTTCAATACTATAACATATTCTACATGAAAAGTCATTGTCAACAGAGGTACAAACACAGGCAAAATGGTACAAATTAACGATTAGAACTCCATCTCTGCTCTCGTCTTTAAAGAACATCTCAAGCTTCCTCATCTCATCAAAGGCTCTCATATCTATGAATCAAAAAACAAATTCAATTTCAAGGAGAAAAAGCCAAAAAAACTACATAGAGATCCGAATTTTACAGGGTTGGAAGTTTTTGTCAGGGGAGAGCTTGGAAGTTACGAGCACCGTCAGCATCTAAGCCCATTACTTGAGAGTTACTCCCGGATTGTTCGCATCCTAAGATTCGAAAAGTTCGATTGGACTTCTCAGATCTGAAAATCAAGAGAAATTTCTCTGAGATTGAAATCGGAAAACGTACCAAAGCGTGATGCATGTACAAGGCGTTGTGTTGAAATCTAGCGACTTCTTAGGCTAGCCATTTCTCTTCGCCACAAACACAGGCAAAACACACAGGAAACGTGTTGCCTAGCTAAAGGAAGACGAAGACATCGTTCGGAACAGCTACAAAATTTTTTGGTGCGGAACATTATTCACAATTAAAAAATGCCATAAAATTTAGTTTGTACCAAACATAATTAATGATTAAAAAAAATTGCAAAATTTTTATTATTGAAGATATTGTTTTAATAAATTACAATTTTAAAATTTCTAAATAATAATTTTTAATTTCAAATATCATTTTTAATAAATTAGGTCGAATAATCAGCTTCTTATTATATGATTAAGGTTCGATATGTTCAAGATTTCATTTGATGTCGAACCTTCCAGAACTCTTCTCACCCATTTTGTTCCTTATTGTGCATCCATCAGTAGTAGATCGAAGGAATGTTGGTAAACTTGATCTGGTGGCAACCATCAAAAGGCCTCTCACTCGATGTGCATACTAAGTCGACGGCATTAACACACTCATTGATAGTGCAATGGCTTGATAATGGGAGTGACGAATAAGGAAAACAACAGAACATTATAAAATCCAACAGGTGATCGGTCCAGTATCCAATAGTTGCAGTTTATGATCTTAAGATTTGGAAATCAACAGGTGTTCGGACCACAAGGAAATGCAGATTACGACTACCAAATTATTAAGCCTCAGATCTCTCATTAGTCCTTAAGGAGAGCTCCCTTGTTTGATACTTTATTGTATGCATTCATATATACACCAAGACCAAATGAGACTTACCAAAGTTAATGGACTGTACTGAAGTACTAACCATGGGTAACAAAGAGAATTAAAAGCAAATGCGTTGCCAGCATGAAATTGTTTGTAATCCAAATATGTCGGTAGTCCTCAAACTCTTAAAAACTAGCTTAAAATTTCTTTTCAAGTTTACATGTCTGAATAAAATCACCAAAAAGTTAAATTGGACGATTTTAGTCGATACGACCATAAAAAAGCAAATGTGTGTATCAGGTCAGAAAGTGTTTAGTTCTTTATTATATTCCCAAGGCGCTCGCCATGAGCTTTGCCGATTAACATAATTCCTCTCTCAACTATTGAACTTCTGAGCCAAACTCATCAACTATTATCACCTCAGGCACGTGGATTTTCACTGCCTCAATCATAATTCTATATTAAAAAGATGGTTCCAAAACCTGCATTCTTCTTGCACCTCCTATGGCTAAAGGTGGGATGATTCCACCCCCACCAATTTCATTACTTGTATCGATCACCTACTCCACTCATTGTAAACAAGTACAATCACATATCATCAGTTAACAACCTGAATATGTATGCACATATGCATGTTCTAAGAGAGAAAGAATGGGGTGAACTTACTACTCTTATGTGAAATTCATCTGACAAGACACGTGCAAGCTTTTGCGTAACAATAGCCTTACCCACTCCAGGCCTTCAAAGATTGGAAGTAGTTAAACATGATGCAAAAATATCTCTATAAGAAAAGCATTATGGAGTTTGACTAAACAGAGAATAGTGACTGGTACAAAGACAAATTTTAAAGTTGTGTATCACCAATAAAATAGTTATAAAGAGTTTTGAAATCAAACTACTCTTAACTTTAGGTTGTCAAACAAATCAATTATGGAGAATTTCTACTCCTATATTATAAAATGATCAACAACAGTATCTTCCCACAAACAAGATACTCTTTGAATATTGAATCAGACCATTAACCATGTCAATGTGACAACCAAAAACTTTGCCAACTTAGCAAGTCAAACCAATTATCATCCTTTTCCTACTCCTAATTACATATATTTTATGCAAAGTGCCTTTAATCCCGACTCTATTATTGGCTCCAAATTCTCCATCAGTGTTTTGAGCATATTCCAACTATCTTTTTTTTTTTTTGGTAAATAAAAGAGCTAACGACTAGCTAGAGCTAGTAACAGGATTAATTTGCCTAATGAGACTAACACCCATGCGATCATCATTGAGAGGTCGCCTTATAACATCTGGGGGCTGTTGAAAAATCACCATACCCAAAGACACCTCAGGTCTGATCCGAGCCATAGCATCAGCTGTAGCATTTCCCTTTCTAAAAACGTGATGAATCTTGATTTGCCAACTGCGTGACATCAGCTCCCGAATGCTTCAGATGAGTGCATTGTCTGTACTCTTGTGAATATGGTTATTGAGCCATTGAATCACCGACATGTTATCACTCTCAACCTCGACCTTGTTGAGGCACATACTCCAAGCGATTTGCAAGCCATCGAGCAGCCCCCACAGTTCCGCATTTGTAACCGAACAGATTCCAAGAGTGAGCAAAACCGGCCAGCCACGAACCATTGGTGCTGCGTAAGACACCATCCACAGCAGCAGCCCCAGTCAACGGATCGACGGCGCCATCCACATTTAGCTTGGTCCATCCCGACGCCGGAGGCTGTCAATAGACCTGCATCGGTGTCAGACCAATTTTCTTTGATGTCAAGACATATTAAGATTTTGTTAGTTTTAATATCATAATTTTTGCTTAAAGTTCCTGTCCTAAATACAACGGGCAAAGAAAATTTATAATGATAACCTTTAGTGATTCCTGCGCTAATCAACAATTAAAATACACAATGGCATAATGCATAACTCATGCAAACAAATAAGATTCCAAAGAAAGCAAATACCTCACTGTTCCTCAGATACTGATCACCCAGTTCACCTTGATAGCGTGCCTCTGGCGGACGACCCAGGTTTAATATAACCCGTCGAACAGGTATATTATTTCATCCTAACTGAAACCTAATAAGCCTCCCATTGGACTCACCTATATCAGGAGGCACAAGAGGGAGTGACAGTTGGCTTGATCTAGTAATTACAGAAGGCAAGCAGTTGAATAAGTTTGTTACAGTCAGTCAGAGAATGTTGCTTAATAGGACATACGTTGTAATAATGAGGTATCGAGATATTTAGAATTGTAGGAGACTGGGCCCTCTTGAATTGACTCCTTGTTACTTTGTTCTTCTTTTCTTTTTTTTCATTTGATTCTGGAAAACGCTACTCTTGAAGGGAGTGAAAAGAATGATGGCTTGCGTATTGAACTGTTGAGAGTAGGAAATAAAGAGATTATTTGTTTACTGAAATCAGAACCCACCAATTTGGTATCACCATTTATGACAAACTTTTTAAGTATACAAAAAACAATAAGCTATTTAGGGTCAAAAAGAATGAAAATTTTCATGAAGGAAAATTTTCTTTCAAAACTCCTATTTTCACCGATGACAGTAAAGAAGACAGTCAAAGACAATCAAAGACATCGACTAATCTTGCTTAGCATTACGAAACAGGCAAACAATTATTTCTCATATCTTTCATAGTGGACTGTACTTTAACTTCCATAACTCAAATGTAATGCATAACCATATACTCAAATGTAATAATATGCAGGAACACCAGACCCTCCTCCTCAAAAGTTAAAGAAATATAGAAGTATATGTAAAAGTGAACAAACTAGATATAATTTATAACTGAATCGTGGAGTAATCTCATGTAAGTAATGAACTTTACAATCCATCCTAAACTTGGTGATTCCACAGAAGGATCAGGAAATATTGGGTCAAAAGTTCACACATCCCAATCATTGATATGAGGTGATTCATCGAGCGTTATGAAGGTACTTATTGATGATAATTCCCACCCAGAATATTTTAGTATTCTTAATTTTGAAATGCTTAATGAAATATAATATGCAGTTGAGCAGAGCAAATTAAGGCTTGTGTTATATAATGTTTGAAAGTAGTATCTCGTTATTATTAATGTATTGCAGTATTATATATTCAACTAAAAATAGTGTGCAAAATTTTAGGAATTATTTTATAGTTATTCCTTATTTGTTCAACCTAAGCCAATGTCCGACTTATCTTTAATTTACCATGATCTAATAAGAATTCAAGATAAAAATTGCATTGCAATATTTTACCTTTTTTTGAACCATTTCTTCAGCTGATTATGCATACAAATTCCGATTAGAAAAATTATTTAGGTGTTCGTGCATAGAAATACCTGGACGATACTAAAATCGGAAGAGTTGTTTCTTCAAGAAGAGCCGATTTTCTGCGCTCTTGGTCATATACTTTTCCTCCAATTTCGTCCATAACTCCTTAGTAGAAGTTTCCTTCATATAAGAATATTTTAGCTCCTTATCAAGGAATGATCAAATAGAGGCACAAGCATAGAGATTAATTCGCGTTCAGTGCTTGTCATCCATATCTTCGAGTTTATCTTCCAGAACCATATCCAACTCTTGTTGATACAATACATCTACAACTTCACACTGCTACATACCAAAATTATTATAGCCATTAAATTTATCAACCTCTGACCTTGTAGTAGCGATTGAATGTCTATTGGATGTAGGTGTCGACGATGGCGATATTGACTCCCTCTTAACAAGCTCGTCTTTATCTCCAGCTATCTACTCGTCACTATTCACAAATACGTATTATTTGTAATCACTGTTCACACGAACTGTAACTCCGATACTATTCACAACACTGTAGCAGAGGACTGTAGCATTAGCACTGTTCACGGGAACTGTAGCACCGACACTGTTTACCGACACTATTCACCGACACTGTAGCTCTAACAGATTTTCACTCCTATAACACCCCAGTCGAAAAAACTGGAGCTCTGATACCACTTGTTGTGCGGAAACGTTAATAAATTCGGAGTGAAAAATAAAAAAGCAACAAGAACACCAAGATTTTTATACTGATTCGGCAATGCCTACGTTCAGTTTAGAGACGACTGAATATTTCACTATAATCAATGAGAGCATACAATAGTGTTTATCACTCAATTTCCCAAAAGACTCAAATTAACCCAAACTCACCCACTCCTAGTAGAAAAGAGAAAACAAAAAAAAAAGTTTTTTTTCTCTCTCTCCCTCCAGAACTACTCTCTCCTTCTCTAGAATTATTTTGCTCTCTCACATACTAGAAATTCTACTCTCTTCTTCTCTTGTAAATTTCTATTATCTCTTCTTTCCTTCCTCTTCCGTTGTTGGTTTTTATAAAAAATTCAATGGGTGTGAAAGTCTGCTGCACCACCGAAATTCACGGAAAAAACAAGCCACCGTTGTTGAGTTAACAATCACCGAAAGCAAGCTTCAACTTCTAATTTTGAGAAGCTTTTAGCCATTACTCAACAATTATATCATGTTTTGGACTGCTTCACTGCCATCAAAAAAGAAATATATTCTACCACAAACCCGTCTTAGGTCCGACATGTTTAAGGTTTAAGACGATACTGAATTTTGTAGTTTCAAACTTGTCATACCTTCCCAATCCTTTATCGGTACATATTTGATGTTGTATTGAACCTTTTAAAAAAACCGTTATTCCCTTTCATTCCTTGTGATTTGGAAAGGGTTATTCTCTTCTATTCATTGTGATCTGAAAAGGGTTACCTTCATTTACCATAACGTAAATAGATTTCGATTATTCGGAATTTCAAGAACTTCATGATATACTGCTCTTGTGTAAGTTGGATTTTGGAACTTTTGGAGATCTAATAGTCAAGAATTCAAGAAATTAAAACTTTTGGCTTTGGCGATCACACCGATTGTTTTTGTTGATATTACTTAAAGGTCAAATGACTAAAGATTCAAAAGAAATGATAGATTTAAGAGCAGGGACGGAGCCAGACTCAACTTTAAGGGGGGGCCGGGGGCCAACATCTAAATGTAAAAAAAAATACAATTATATAATATTATTAATAAATAATCAAAATGCAACACGCCGTTCTTTTAGATCACGAAAATCATCTATC
>JANIHZ010000152.1:48295-60954 GCA_027478365.1 Erythroxylum rufum | reverse complement strand
TATTATCTAATAATCAATAATCTTTTAATAAGTCAAAATTATTTACAGAAAAAATATGAATTGATACTTTAAAAATTGTTTAGCATAAATAATTTTATTATAAAATAAAATATAGTTACAATTAATAAAATGCTTTTTATTTTTTGTTGCCAAACAGTCTACTGTATGAAGCTCTTTTAAAAAGTTGTTTTTTTAATTGACAGCCAAACAGTCAACTAGCTTTTTAAAAAAGCTCTTCTCAAGAAAGTTTTACCGATAAAAGCCCTACTATATAAGCTCATCCAAACAGGCACTTAGTCTTAGCAAGTAGTGACACTCTCTGGGCGATACACAGCGGGCCACCATAGCTTGAGATTGAAGGGGTTGCACAAGGGGGAGCAAAGACCCATTTCCAACTGACCCATCTGGAGTGGAGTAAATAACAAACGCATCTGGAGCGATGTAAGGGGGAGTAGAGACCCATCTAGAGCATCGCAAGCGGAGACCCAAGAGGCAAAGCTGGGCAAGGTGGAGCAACTGGTGACAGTGGATTGATGATATCAAGCGACTGTGGTGCAAGGGGGAACGGGGGAGCTATCCTCTCCTTTCCAAATCTAACGAAGGCAACCCAAACCAACAGAGAGACTAGAGAAGCAAGCAGCGCTAAGACCTATGGGAGCTTCACAGTGGCGTCCCCGCTCTTTCACGTGAAGTCGTTCAGAAACCTAAACTTAGAGATGGCGTTGGCGTTGATGTCTTTAGAGTCTCTAAGATCCATAGATCTTCCCTGACCGCTAGTGCATGGAGCAAACAACTTCAATTCTAGCAATATAAGATCCAAATGAAGCATTACCTTGATGTCATAAAGGATGACATTGTTTGTCCTCCCCTTAAACTCCTACAAGCAGGGGAAAGAGCATGGTCGAATACACTGGTGGGATCCTTCTAAACAAATGTCCTGCATTTTCAATTACCAAGGCCTAGGCTAGTGCACGGTGGAGTAAACAAGGTTTGGAAAAAAAAACTCTACTTACTGATGATGACATGATTATTTTCAAATTTGCTTTGGACGGTAATCTGAATGAAATAATTGGAATGGGTACTCCTTGGTATATTGGGGGATAACCTATGTTCCTACAGAAGCGGAAGCCAGGGATTGCTTTTAATAAGGAATGTGTTGAATCTTTCCTAATTTGGGTCCAATTCCATAATCTACCACTTGAATTGTGGACTGTGCAAGGGTTTAGTTTTCTTGCTAGGTCTTTAGGTAAACTGTTAGGTATGGATGCACAGACATCAGGTATGGATAAGATAGGATAAGATATGCAAAAATATGCATAGAAGTGAGTCGACAGGCTACACTACCAGATTGTTTTCCAGTTATGCACCTTATTGAATCTGGGTAGATGGTGAAAGGAGAAATAAAACTATCCTATCTTTGGAAGCCACACAATGGTAAGAAATGGGTTCCAACTAGGAAGAGGTATAAAACAAGTTGGTAAGAGGAGCTAATGGGAATTGAACAATCAACAATCGAAGTTGAAGCTAGCACTACTGTTCAGACGAAGATTCATAAGCAGGCTACCCAGATTCCTCTAACCGAGAGGGACACAGGGGAGCATCCTAAAGTGGTTGACAACCAAAATAAGGGTGATCCTAGTTCTGAGAAGGAACAATCAACAAATTGTAGTATTGTTGATGTAAGTAAGATAGGTAGAGTTTCTACAGAGGAACTAGGAATCGAGAGGGCTATGGAGATTACTGAACATATTGAGATTGCCGACGTAGTGCCAAAACAGTTAGTTATGGACAACTCTAAAGCAGACAATGTGGAGTGTCTAGATATAGAGCAATGCCAAATGGATTGGGCCAACATGTTGACTCCAGTAGCAACTATTAGGCAAAATGAGACCTCTAAGGCTAGGTTGGAGTCTTAAAAACAAACAACAATGGTAAATTCTAATGATAACTGTGTGGTAAGTCAGGGGTATGAGATTATCATCTCTCAAATTGCAGCACATTCTGGGGTAAAGCACGTTTTGGCATTAAATTGTAATTCTTAGGCTTATGTGATAATAGGTTCCCCTCGGGAAAGTAGTTCAGACTTGGCAGCAGAGCACTGTGATTCCCCATGAGTTGCAACCCGAGTTTCTGACATTCCAGGAGATTTTTTTATGCAGTCCAAAACTAAAAAAAGAAAGTCAGCAAGGAAGAGAAAGAAAAATCCTAAATACCAACAATAGGGGGTTAATAAAGCACCATATCTTGCCATTTTTCATAGCCATGAAGTATAAGTGGTGTTTTTAATGGTTCTGTTTATGGTCTATCTTCTAGGTAGATATATTGCCTTCCTTAGGGAGTTGTTTTGATCATTTGTAATATGATGGCAAGCTTAAGGCGTTGAACTCTTTATCATGTAAATCTAGTTTCAACTATAGTAAAAATTATTTTAATTTTTTTTAAAAAAAAGAATTTCAGACCAAACCTAGAGAAAAAGGTTTGTTCAAGCAAGAAAGTTCCGCAAACAAAAGTTGGAATCCGAGATCATTTATACATATATTTGTTCGTATCGTTGGTGAAAAAATATTCAAGAAGATCAGTAAAATCTGTTTAGAACTCAAAAAGGTATGCGCGAAAGACTACCTCTCTTGGAACAGTTAGCATCTTATCAGCCAAATTATAAATTACAATAAAACATGAAAATCTGATATGGATTTACTGAATTTACTTTAACAGGATGTGGGGAAGAATTTAGATTGTGAACAACATAAGGGACCAGTTGATAGCTAGTAAGTTATACTTGATCCGCATCCAGTATTTGACATTGAAATAGAGACTCATGCAAATGGATTAGAGCATCAAATTTGATTTCAACAACATGGAGCCAAAAAAAGCAACTCAAGTCTCCACAATGCATAGCTAAAGTCCAATCATCTCATAAGGTATTCCCATGTATGCTCGAGCTAATTCATTAACTTGATCTCTTTCTAATTATTTATTTGGGGAGTTATTACCTCCAATTCTAGCTTTACCTGCCTTTCTCTCCCATTTTCTTTTTTAGGTTAAGGGGACCGCTATGAAGTTATTAGGCATCGTCATCCACTCATCATTCTGGTTCGTATTAAGGGAAAGGTTATCTTCTAATAAGGAACTTCCTTTAGAAACTAAGCTTTGATGAACAATTTTAGTAGTGCTCAAATTTAGAGAGTTTGTTTCAGGATTCACTTGAGCTAAGACTGATAACTCATTGGTAACTGAGGTCTCCACTTGATAAGGTTCCACTATTAAACAATCTTAGGGTCACTTAGAGCAGGTTTTTTTATTCAAAAGATTAGTTGGTTATCCCCCTAATTTAATTCTAGTATAAGTATTCATGTTACAAAAAAGGGCTTGAACTTGATAAATCATGTATCCTTATAAATAATGTCCAATAAATGATTTTGAACCAACCCCAACCCCAACCCCAACTCCAACACCAACACTAATCTCATTCTGGAAAATGTATTATTCACTACTTAAAGTGTAACCAACATTTGTCACTAAGTTATAAACCTTATTGGTTTTGTACTATTTCTCTTTGTAAATTGAAGAGGAGTCTAGTGTACCGATTTAGGATCAACTTTGGCACCATTCTTTTCTTACTTCTCAGCTTCTCAAACGTTTACGAAATATAAGTTCTTGTTATATTTATTTTTTTACTTCTTCAAATTAGGATTAATGATATAGGATATTAAATCATTTTACTGCAAGAGTATATTATAGTTGTAGTTAGTACTGATAAGTGTGAGACAATCCCACAAGGACTATAAGTACCAATATTAACCAATTTTTTATTATTTGACCACCAAATCAAGTTGTATATTTAATTTAAAACTAAAATAAGAAAACTAAACTAAGGTTTAGCACACAAATGAACTAGGATAAAGAAAGCATTACGATTAAATAATATCAAATAAGTAGTACCTAGGTGATGAATCCTGCTAAGACATCTTAAACATTATCCTTTTATCATGCAATTAAATTATTGATTATTGGATCATGAAAATTTCTATCTTATATTAATATCTTTCTCAAGACTATTCACAACTAACCTTTGGTTGATTAGCTAAAACATCTTTCTAGTTAAAAACCCTAAGATTGCATTACTCGATTTATGAATTTCACTATTAGGTTTAGCCTAAATCCAGATAATTTATATCGACCTATCTCTAAGTTTGCATACAACTCCTTCAAATTATGGTAGATTTATTTAAACGAAAGGATTTCCCAATCTCAATCATATGAAATAAAACATTAAACTAATATTCAGACATATTAGTTCAATAGTATAAATGCATAACTGAATCAAAATAAATAAATCAATTGAATTATTGTATAAAAGACTATATCCTAATCTAAAATTTAAAATTTCATAAACATGTTTAACATCTTATAATTCAGTTTACACATCAAGAATAATGAAAGAACTTAAAGGAAGAGAAGACAAACTCTATTTGCTCCTTGATCTAGAAAGCTAGAATGCCTAAATGTTCTTCTTGATCTCCACTTTTTATTTACTTTTAATTGTGGCTGCTGCTTTTTTAGGTGTATTCCATATTCTTAAATAGTGCTTTAGGGTTTAGGGATTGTAAATAGGATTTTTCCACTTTGCTCGGTTCCAAAAATGCCCTAGAACTCTAAAACAAATGAAAAAATTCACGTCCGGAAACTCTCCATCATAATCGTGACATATGAGTCACAAAAGTGCTCCTAGTGTTATCTTCTCTATCACAATCATTCTCCTTAATGCATCACGACCCTAGTATTCTTTTCCCTGTCACTATCATGCTCCTAGAAGCACGATTGTGACAGAGGCAATGCAGTTCTATGCATGCTTGTCATGATTATGCTCCTCATACACGATCATGACACCCTTCATATAGCTTCGATCTTCCTTATTCTTTGATTACCTGATTTTCAACACTCATAAACAAATTAAACACCTCATGACACATAAAATTAAGATTGAAATCAAGCTCTAAACCACACAAACACTTAAAATATAAACAAGTACTCACAATAACACAATTCTAAACCTATATATACGATAATAATCTAATAAGCACCTAAAAACACACTAAAACTCCTAAGAAAACATAGTATAAACTATACCTATAAGAAAGCAACAAACTAGCTATGTGGGATGGCTAAATTAATTTAGGCCAGGTACAAGATAGGGAGAATTACAAAGCTAGGTCCCAATTAATCCTCATTTAGGTACTGACTGCTAAGTAAGCTTTGTTTGCCATTCTCTAATCAATAAGATAGTGTTGGTTGCATTGTATACCTGTCTGATTGGTTCTCCATTAATTAGATTAGCATAGGAAATAATGAGATAGATTTTAAGACTTAGTGAGTGAGCTTACTTAGGAAATTCAATGCCTTCATTGTTTGGATGATACAACTCAGGTTAATGGAGTCAAAGGCCTTTGTAAATTCTATTTTGATGGCACATCTTTTGATGCTTTTCTTGGATTGATAGCTTTTGAATAATTCTTGTATTAGTAGTATATTGCCATTGACGCTCCTTCCTTAAATGAAGGCTATCTAGCTTGGGTTGATTATAAGTTGTAATGCTTTCTTGATTCTATCAGTTAGGAGCTTTACTATGACTTTGTAGATCCCATTGCAATATGCCATTTGCCTAAGGTCATACAATGTGGAATGGCTGGTCACTTTAGGAACTAATGTCACATATTTCTTATTAAGTTCCAACATCATATAAGGGCTTTTGAAGAATTCACTAACTAAGCCCATTATGATTTGTCTAGTATATTCCCAGGTGGAATGAAAGACTATTGTGTTAAATCTATCTAGGCCTATGGCTTTATCTAAATGCAAGCTAAACATGGTATTCTTTACTTCCTCCAAGGTAACTTCATTATTTATGCAGCACCCCACTCCCGCAGGACCCGAACCCGACATCGTGGGTGATATCCGAGTTTGTGCCCCACGAGGGTGGCGTACTAGAGCACTCAAACACAGTCAAAAACTCAGTATAAATTTTTTTTAAATACAATCACATGCGCGGAAATCAGTAAACAATTTGGGCCCGCTCTAATTTGATAACGTTCACAGTCACAATAATACACTCAACAGTATTTAGCCATTTTATGTACCAAAATTTATAACCAAATTGGACCCAATTTTATTCACAAACATTTTCAGTGAACATATTACAATCAGTAGAATTTCAATGGCCAATTGGGCCCACTGTAATGCAAAGTACTAGTTTACAGGAATTGCGGAAATATAATTTAGACAAGAATAGGATAACACTAATGCAGACGTGAGCTGATCCTGACCTCTATTTTTGACTTGCATGCAGTAGGCATACTCCCGCTTATCTAACGGGGTACTCTTCAAAGCCTAAAAAATCATTGCAAATTTTGGGTGAGTTTTGCGAACTTAGTGAGGAACCATCATCGATGGTTCACCCAATTCATGCAGCACATCAAGTCACAATTTCATAAATGTATAGTCAGAAGCACCACTTGATGGTACTCAAGCAAATCACAGACAAATCACAGTTGCACATTCAAAAGACTACATGATTATTATCGTACATGTATACGGCATTCTTGCCTTTCATTCAGAAGTACCACATGATTCACAATTGCACTTAAACAGATCACAAGAAATTCACAATGTCACGTTCAGAATTATCACTTAATTGCAATCAAGCAAATCACAATTATTTCATAATTGCATTTGCAGAAATACCATATGATTGCGATCACATAAGGATAAGGCATTGTGGCCTTGCACCCAATTAAATTATTCAATCAAATGCATATAAAATGTGTATGTGAAACTTTCCCATTTTATCACAGTGCTGTGACCGAGCGCCTAAACTGTCTCATATAGGGCTCATTAATAACTGTCCCATATAGGGCTCATTAAACGTTAAACGCGTCTTAGGGGTAGGAGAGCCCTTTGGGTATGCACTACTTCCCTTCTTTTTCACTTGCTGACGCGTCTTAGGGGTAGGAGAGCCCTCTGGGTATGCACTACTCCCCTTCGAGCTCGAGGCTCTGATACAGTGAGCTTTTAGCTCTCGGTGGCTGCTCCGGTCACAACCGTCATTATCTGTTCATGCATTCATGTATGAAATGCATATGTCCCAAGTAACCAGTACATGTATCGCACTTAATCCACGTGTCGCAATGTGTCACATCATAAACAAGTAGTTCACAACTTCCCAATTAAACAGTACATATATCACAATGAACCCATGTATCACAATTGATTACATTGTATACATAACACAATTAACCCATCTGTCGCAATTGATCACAATAATAGCAAGCAATTTTCAGATTCACAATTGTCATAAATTATCACATCACAAGCACTTCTATGTCATATCTCCCAATAAATCGAACCTTCTATCCGGAATTTACAATCATAAACAATCACAAAATCCACCGTTATTCACCACAATAAACATATAGTAATTGAGAGAACCGTCTAGGTTACTCACAGTACGTTCCAAATTAGCACCGGATTCTAAATTTTGGAAACGTCGTATGCGCAGACATTTAGCCTGCACAACTCATTTATGCAAGACACACTTACGTCACAAGTTGTACAATTGTAAGTGTTAAAATAATGCACATGACTGAAACAAAATATGTATCATGCGTGTTCATGACAATCCCGGTAATATTTCATAATTCACGTCACCAAAATGTGCCCCTATGTCTTAGGAACCCATAGATACTAAAATCACTCAATTCGGATCTCTATAGGTCTAGAAATTGCCAAAACAATGAAGTATATGCGGAAAACTAACCAAGTCGTAGTCTTTTACTCAATCCTCTCCCTTTGATTCAATTCATCAATTGCAATTAAATCTCAAATTACAAAAATTCACATCGAGAATCAGGCCAATCGGATGTCGGACGAAGAAGTTATAGGCACTAGTCGACTTGCCTGAGAATCCTAGTTGACTTACGCTACTGTGCATGTACTAGTCGACTTGTCTGAGGATTCTAGTCGACTTACTCTACTACAGTGGCAGATCTGAAAAACTTCCTCCGACATACCAACTTCCACAGGGCATAACTCCTTACTACAAACTCCAAATTGGACAAACTTGATGTCTATTTCATAGAGAAAAGAGAGCTCTACAATTTTTGTGAAGGACATAAAAACTAATTCCACCTCTAAGATGTCAAAAATGCACTCAAAGTTACTGCCTTCACAATCTTTCCCAAAACAGTATGCCATTTTGCAAAAATCATAACTTTCCATTCCCTTTGCCAAAAATTACAAGCTGCATGTCAAAAGGTAAGAACAAAACATGTTCTATAACTTTTAGGAACAACTTGGAAGCAAATCCATCTCTACCTAAGTCAAACTTTCACATGAAGGTTGCTGCCCTGTTTCACAATATCAACATATTGCCTTTACCACATCCAGACTTTACAAAGTCATAACTCTCAATCTACAAACAGAAAAATTGCATACTCAATGGCAATGGAAAGCTAACAAGAAAGAATTTAACGTTCATTAAGACCAATTTCACCAATTCTTCCTAGATCAATCTAGAAAAATTCATCAATGTTTCAGGTCATCAAGCTCGGGTACTGTTCATCCTGTACCTATACTTTACTTTCAAAGCAAGATTCAACCCTCTTCTCATCAAAATTGGACAGTACTCACTTCACAAAAATTGTAGCCAAATGTTTCAGTTTTAATTCAAAACAAGTCTCACCTCATTTTCTCAACCACACAAAGAGTTATGATCAAAACATTGGAACATGTACAAGTCACATTTTCCAGATTTTAGACCTAAGCCACATTCTATCATTCCAATTCCAATTCTACACTAATAAGCATGCAATTTGGCCAAGAAAACCAGCCACTATTTCATCAAGTCATCCACTTAATCACTTAGCCATAAAAATGGCAGCAACCACACAATTAGTTTTCCTTAAATTTCCATTAATCTAGCCTTACAAAGATCAATCAAAACCAAGTCAACATCAATGTAAGCCATGTTCATTCACTCCCCCTCACACAAACATGAATTTGTACCCAAACAATCACTCCATAGGCTTTATAAAATTAATGCACAATAAGTCATAATTCATGCACAATAACTCCCAATTAATGCATCTAACCACTACTTAAAGGGCATATAATTAACTTCTCACCTATCCAAGCTTCAATTCTTCAATTACACATCTACTTCTCCACTTCACTTCACATCCAAGATCATCATCTTTATAAGGGAGGTAGAACACTTTAAGCTTAACCATATGAAAAGGATGCACTTCAAATAGAACAAAAGAGTAGGAATGAAGGATACTTGAAACAAATAAACGAAGAAGCAATGAGGAGAGGGTTCGGTGGATAACCTCCAAGCCACCCTTCATGTTTTTATTTCAAAAGCTCATCTCCACCTTTCAACAAAGAAGAATCGAGAATGAGAGGAGCAAAAGTCAAGCATAATTAATGCATTGGGACATTTGTCATGTAAGTAAGAAAAAGACAAAAGTTAATAAGATTAAATCCTAATGAAATGAATCTTTGACCCATTCAATTCCAATGGCCCTAACTCCAAGTCCAAAATAATATACCCAATATTTTAGCGCCATTGGACAGAAATTTTCGATACTGAAAACCAACCGGTTCGCCACTTGGTAATTTTTCCGGTCCGAAAATTTTCTCCGAAAAATTCCGAAAAATTACTAAAATTTCCTTAAAATGTAAAACCTATAATGATCCACTTCGAATAAATTTTTAAGCCCATATACCACATGTTCCAAAATAAAATCTCATGTAGGCACAAATACCGGGAAAGATCATGAATGCATGTACAGTTATTTTTCATGTGCAAAATTCAACTCTTCACAAATATTAGTATGCATGAAAATGCCAAATCTGTCCTACTGACTCTCATCCCTGTACAAATTACTATTTTACCCTTCCCGTCAGGGTGGGATGTTACAACTCCCTCCTCCTAATAAAAATTTCGTCCTCGAAATTTTCAGTCGACGATTTAATCTGGTAGAAAATAATGATTTGTCGTATGTCCCTACATTTTCCATACACTTTATCACTCAATTACTTATTTTCCGAAAGATCATAGTAGACAGACTTAATAAGTTTTGCAGTCACTTAATTGGCTATCTCACTATCTTAATTATCTCACTCGACTATTTCAGAGTAGACACCAACTTTATTTCGTATGCTAAGGATTAGATCAGTATTTCCGAACCTATTCAATTACCACGTTTTATAAATCCAATACCTCTTTCACCACTAACATACTGACCAATTCAGATAGCTTCATTGATACCTTTTTCCAATTCTGAGTACACCTTACCAAGGTGATACTTACAAAAACACTTCACCTCGTCTTCGACACTTCACTTTCCTTTGGTGCTAACCCATTGACACTTACGTCTATTTTGCTATAACAGGTGTTAATTCACCTAACTCATTTATCCTTCATATCTCATTGACTCTTATTTCAGATCCATCTCTCCTTTGACAATTCACTGTTTTTTTTATAGTGTTCACGCACTCAATGCGTATATTCATTTTCCTATATTTCATCTGTTCGATCTTGTTCCACCTCATCTAACCCATTCAGCTTTCATATGTCACTTTCCTTTGTCTCACTCATCACTCGTATCTCGAATCAATTTGGTCTTTGACTATTATTAGGCACTTTTCAGTTTAATGCAAGAATGTACAATCCCTTATTGTGATCACCATTGTTATACCTATAGTCAATCAGAACTATACAACCAGCTCATATTCCTATGAATTCCAAAACGTTTAAGCACTCCCCACTGTTGGAAATTCAAACATGTAATCACGGAGTTCTATATCCTTCGTAGCTAAAATACACTTTTAGCGTATTCCTACGAGGGTGTCTAGCTTTGATTATTACTTACGCTTCTCTAACCCTTTTGCTCAAATCACTTTTGTCGGGTACACATACTTCTTCTTTAAATCACCAAATATCGTTCTTCCGATTTCACTCGAACAGTCCGATTCATTATGGAACTCACCAGTTTGACTCCTAACCTCTTAAACTTTCTTACATCTTTCCAGTAAAGCTGAATCTAAACCTTCAATACATTAGTAACACCTCAGTTTACCCCATATTCTACTTGATATTTTACACTCTTTATTGTCCTAGATTTGGAAACCCCAATATTTACATTCGTTCTGTTTACTTCAGAATTGGTTGTTCACTGTTTTAGACTACACTCTACCTTTACCAGTATAGGATTCATTTGTGCATGCCTTTCACACTCAATAATTTTCTCGAAATTACACTATTAATGCATTATAGGAATGCCTTAGCATATCTAAGGTCTCCAAGGCTTCAAACAATTTCTATCATAGCACCAATACCACTTAGTGAATCTTCATCATACGCTACCCAATCTCCAAAGGATATGCTTATCATCGGTGTCAGATTTCTCAATTATTCATCTCATTTATGATCATAGTCACCAATTGATACCTTTTACTTACCTTGCATAAATCTTTATTGGGGTATTGCTAACTACAACAGACATCACTCCAAATTTTTCTTTGAGTCTACAATTGCTTTATTTGCAATCCCTTAATGAAGGTGACATTACCTCACGTCATTTTCAGTTTCACCCTTAGGACTTCTTGTCTCTACTAATTTTCTCTTTTCATTTAATTTCCTTTCAGTCACATCGACATATGCCAATGCCTATTCATTCGTACTCGTACCTCTATACATTCCATTTCATTGAGTATTTCACTTTGTGGGTTGGTATTACTTTTTTTAGCTTCAATTTAGATCTCCCTTTGCATCAAATATTATGGAGACCGATTTTCTTCACATTGCAATAAGTCCACTCACGTAGTTGAATACTCTACATTACTGTTATAATCTCAGTAGTTTATTCCATTTGTTATGCCTGAATCTCCTCTTGAAATATGACTCTATTTCACTTGTGATTTAGTACATACGTATTTTCGAGTTGTTCCTATCATGACCGCTATTAACTTGAATCGTCTGTTCATCTTAACTCAATTAGAGAAATTCTTCTTTGAAAGAAGATTTCTTGCTACAATCATCTATACAGTTCACGAAATTCTCATCAACCAACTATTTTCCATAATTGCTTTTCAATCGTTCAATCGTTCGTAGTATCTCAAAAAGATCAATTTCAACTATACTCACTAACTCTAAGTTTATGCCATAATCGTATCCTTCTTCTTTCCTCAAATTCTTCACGTATGTTACATCATTTGAAAATTTTAATTTCCTCCCAAACGAGCACTATAAATTATGAACCTTGAACTATAGGAACTATGAGTAGCACTTAATCAATAAATCACCGATCGTTTCCTCTATTATTTCCACGTATATTTTTCACATAAGCTCAATTGTTTCACCAATCATGGTGAACTCACTATCCAATGTATACTCACAAAGGTGAATCAACCTAAACGCGACAGCTCTTTTCATATATCACTATAGCTGTTTCATTTTCCACTTGTCATTGAATTACATTTCACGCAGTTTTATTCCCATATCAAAATATAATTCTTATGCCAATAAGTCATACAACCATTTTAAGTTCAAGCTTGACCTTTCAAGGTCATATCAACTTGGCGTATACACTTTAAGCTCA
>JANIHZ010000152.1:12661-22813 GCA_027478365.1 Erythroxylum rufum | reverse complement strand
TAGACAAGTCGCCTTATGGGTATCGTGACAAGATAAGTCGCCTTACATCACATACAAGTCGACTTATACTAACAAGTGGGGTATTACCTAAGTGGGCAAGCTGAGGTATCCAACAGAAAGACCAAATCCATCCTAGAAAAAGTGGTAAATCCGAACCGAAAGGATTGGAGGCTTCGACTGGACGATGCTTTTTGAGCCTACCAGACTGTGTACAAAACTCCTATAGGCATGTCGCCTTACAAGTTAGTTTTTGGTAAGCCTTGTCATCTACCTGTGGAAATTGAGCATAGAGCTTATTGGGCCATGAAGCAGTTGAATATGGATCAATTCAAGGTTAGTACTAGTAGGAAGTTGCAATTGTAAGAATTAGAAGAGATTCGTAATGAGGCGTATGAAAATTCGAGAATTTACAAGGAAAAAACTAAGGCTTTTCATGATAGAATGATTTCTAGGAAACAATATTCTATCGGACAAAAAGTTCTTCTTTATCATTCAAAGCGTAAGTTATTCCCAGGAAAATTACGATCTTGATGGCTTAGACCGTTCATTGTTACTAACTTTTTTCCTCATGGTGCGGTAGAAATTCAGAGCGTAGATACCTCTAAGGTATTTAAGGTTAATGGACATCGCCTTAAGCCGTATTATGAAAATTCTTCGGTCGAGTGAGTGGATGAAATAGATTTGGCACCTCCAACCTATTTCTAAATTAGTAAGTAACGATACAGGTCCAGCTAACAACTTTAAAGAAGCACGTTCGGGGTAACCCGTAAATTGTTCAGGTTTGTCTATGTTTTTTAACAATTTTTATTTTCATAATGTTATTTCAATTAGTTAGGCGTATCAAGTTACGAAATTTATTATTATTATTAATTCTGTCACTTTTAATTTTCTTTTTCTTTTTACATCAATTTCAAAATGAAAAATTAAAAAAATCAAAAAAGAAAATTGTTTTTCAGTTACCGCCCCCTATTTGGCTTTCCCACCTTATTTTCCCTCCTTGTTTTTTTCTCTTTCTCTCAACCCCCATCTCCAACTATCGATACTCCATTCTCCTTCACCTTCGTTCTTCAATCTCACCTAATCTCTACTCCCTCACGCATCTAACACCTTTCATTACCCATTCAACCACCCAACGCTCTTTTGTGAATATTGGTACTGCGTAACCCCCTGATTTTGCAGGTCATCCTCCACTAATTGGAACAATGCCCAGAAAGAAGAGTGACTCCCGGAGGCTACCCACACCAATACGGTATGCTACTGATGCTTCCCCACCACCACCCCCTTCACAGTCCACGAAAATGCCTCCTGCCCCTGCTTCACCTTCCACGGTTCTTCACCCAGCACCACGCACACGACTACGGTCAAGGAGAGGAAAAGCCATTGAAACTCGAATCAAGATGGCTACTAACGTGGCGGGCTGCACTACCTTCTTGTTTCCCAAAGATACAGCCAGATTCGAGCAGCTCAACAAATGCCAGATCTGCCCCTGTAAGTCTATTTGTTCGATACCCTTGAAGCTTTACATATGCATGACTCTTTTATGCAATTGATGGGTCCCATTGCATGGAGTGCTTTTGCCCGAATAGATTGCCTTGCTTTTGTGGAATTACCTAGAGAATTTTATAGCACTTTTCAATTCAATTGTGATAAAACCTTTGATATGTATACAAAAGAGGCTATCGAATTTAGAGTGACGGGAAGGAATGTGCGTGTTTAATTGCTGAATTTAATGTTGCTTTAGGATTTCTCTCTACTGCTGAAACTGCATCTGAGTTATTTATCAATTCTTAATGTGATTTTCATGAGGATTTTAACGCTTCAGAATTGTGGTGTCAATGGTCTGTTGACACTCATCCTTATAATGCTAGCCTGTCCAAAAGTTCTTTTCTTCAGAACCCTATTTTCAAGATTATCCATAAGTTGCTAGCATTTAATTTTTCCAGTCGAAAAGATGCTGCTGGTACTTTGTCGAAAGCTTAATTTTTTTCTTGTGGTATATGGATAGGCATATTCCCGTTAACTTGGGTTTTTGGTTTATGAAATAATTTCATGCCGTTTTACAAAAGAAGTCTAAAGCTTTGATTGTTGGGTCCTATATCACACAATTAGCAGTTAATTTAGGCGTGTTAGATCTTGATAATACTGCTATGACTGTGGCTTGTGGTATAGACCCATTGGATTTAGATTGCCTATGCAAGATGGGTATTGTGGATCTTAGCCAAGGCCACCTCACTTTCTCCGCTCCCGGCCCGACTACCTTCCCGACAACAAGAACTTCAACTGGACGATGTCGGATACCACCAGCTGAACCTAGCAACCAACCACCGGCGGAACCTAGCACACATTCACAACAAAACATCGATTTGGGTGCTCGTCTCAGTTGGCTTGAATGGGCAATGCACTGTTTGGAGAACAATTTGATGGCCTACTGGGAGTATGAACGATTTCACCCACCACATCCGCTCCAAACAGAGAAGCTTTCTCTCACCTTTTTCTTTATCTTTATGCTTCCTTAACATTGAGGACAATGTTGGTTTATGTGTGGTGGAAAGATTTGGCCTTTTGATGTGAAAATTGTCGATTTTTGTGTGAATATTTCTGGTTTTGTTTGCGGTTTTTATTGATTTTTGCGTAGGTTTTGCATGTTGAGCCATAAAGCTTGGTCATATTAGTTTGGATGAAATTGGGTGTATGCATAAAATTAAATTGGGCTAAATGAGTTTTAAGATGAAACATGTTGATTGATTGTGATAACTGGTCCTTTAGACTTAGTCAAAATTTTAACATTTGAGTGATGAGGTAAATTATGGAATTAAGGTGAATTCTTGAATTAAACCTGTGAGCGAACTTGAGCCTAAATGACATCATCTTTAAGTCATGCTATTTCTTTGAATTGTGTGAGGCTCCTCTATTCATGTTGCCTTCAGAACTTGCATAGAACCGGTTTGAATTTGTTCGATCACATGGGATATAGAAATGGCTAAGGCCTTCTTTGTTTTTACACCCTTAGCTTAAAATTGACCTACCTATCTATTTTCCCTTTGCAAACATTTTTGAGCCTTTATCCTTGTTGTTTTCAATCAATCACCTTATTATAAAACCCAAAAACCCCCAGTAGCCTTACCCTATCACAAGTTGAATAAAGGATTGAGTAATTTGGGACTTTTGTTTTGTATTTTATTACGAGATTTGTTTATAGGTGCTTCTACTCACGTGTTTATTGTTTTCCCTTGTTCTTAGCATTATTCGAAAAAAAACAAATGAAAAAAAAGAATAAAAAAGAGAAAAAAAGAAAAAAGAAAAAAGAAAAAATCAGAAAAAGAAAAAAAAAAGAGAAAGAATAAAGTATAGTACCTTGAGTCAGTATGAGTAGTTGTAGTTCTTTTTGTTCATGATTATCTTAGAATTTTAAGTGCGTGTCCCTTTTACTTGATGCTTTGTGAATTCTTATGATGAAACCTTTGTCATGTTTTTACCTCACCTATGAACCTAGCCCCATTACAACCCTCAATAAAGTCCTTATGATCTATTAGCTCATGTGATCTGAATGAATGATAATTGGTGAAACTGCAAGCCTATGGTAGTGCAACATACTAGAGTGAGATTTGAGAGAAACGCTTTACCCACAAACACTTGAGTGTAAGAGCAAAATCCGCGAGAAGAATTCACTTTGATCTCATGATTGCTTTTGAACAAAGATGCTTAATTTTGACTTTGTGTACTTGCATTGGTGAAAAAGCGATTATGATATGTGTTGCAAATTGAGTCTTACTGGCCCAAGTTGATGGATTGTGTGCACTTGATCTTTGGAAGGATGAATTGACTGAGTGTAGTCGTTTTATATGTTGCTCGAGGGCGAGCAAAGGTTCGGTATGGGAGAATTTGTTAAGTCATTAAATTGCACATATTTTGGACTTAATTATCGTTAATGTGTTGAAATTATTATCCGGAATTGATGGAATTACCTTATAATTTTTTACTTATGGTTTTCAACACCTTAGAGACAAAATGGAATCAAAAAGATGCAAAAGAAGGAAGAAAATCTGAAATTCCCAAATTAACAAAAATTCGGTGACTAAGCGTGGGCACGCCTAAGGATGGAATAAATCTGCAGATAAAATTTCAGAAGTCAATTTCAAACAAAACACAATCTTTAAAGATTATCTTGCCATCTTTCAAGGGAGTTACCTACTAAAAATAGAAGAGTGCCTTATCTGGACAGAATTAAGAGAAGATAATGAGGAGATAAGCATAAAGAAGGAGAGTTAGGGGATTGACACATATACATATTAGGTTTTAGAATAGGGTTTTCGGAGATTTTAGGCTGCTACACTTTTCTGATTTTGTTCTTTACGTTTCTGCACAATTTCAATTAGTGTTTTCGTATTTTTTATCAAAGGACTAGGGATCAAGACTTATTACCTTGTTATTTCTTTTGTTTTCAATTTGATTATAAGTAGCTAAATCTTTTGTCTTGGTTGCGGGGATCCATGTTACATGTTATTATGGTGAGATGTTTCGAATAGATTTTATGTTGTTAATAAACATTGGATATCTTTAGATCTATACTTTTTAATTGAATTCGTTGGTTTCTAGGTGCGCAACTAGAGATTAATTGGTTCAATCACTAGATTACCAGAATATGACGTTTAGTTTCGATGATCATAAGTAGCAATTAGGATTAACTTCTCTACGTTAGAGTCAGAAATTCTAAGAAGATATTCGCTTAATTGATTGCATGTCGTACATGTATTTTTCTTGCTCATTGGTTCTTGATTCTTAATGCTATTATTCAATTACACCTACGATCGTATCTAGGTTATTGTTTAATAAGAATGCTAGGATACATGTTTCTAGTCATTACACTTAAGAGAAAACTCCCCTAATGAATGTTTATTAATGATTGCAATTTTATATCGAGGATCCATAATATCATGATAACATCGATGACCCGAAACTAAGGTATTTTCTCATTGATTCTTCAGATTTAATTACTGTTTTTGATTTGTGAATTTTCTCCTAATTTTTTGATATTGTCGTGATTGAACACCCCCCTTTTACTTTTGTTATTTTTTTCGTTTGAATTCGCAACTCATTACCGTAAAGATTCCTCGTGGGAACGATCATTAATTTGTTTTAACAGAAGTGATTTCTTTTATATTTGGTTGTAGACGACAGTAGTACTAGTGGACTGCAATCAGTGTGTACGTGAGTTTATGGTGAATACGCTTTTGTGGGTCTTTGAATATAAACACTACTGTTGCGTTTGTCAAGGAATATAATGATTGATCTTTGTGAAGGAAGTTTTCTGCTTTGTTATTTTGAGAAGACAAATCCATAGGGAAGTTTTCATTTGTCTCAAGTAGTTTTGTTATTTAATTTTCAGTTGATTAAATACTTAAGCTATTTTTATTTATTATTGTTTTGAGTGAAAGCAGTTAGACAAATCCCCTGACGAGGTTAGTACGAGGCGGTCATACTATTGGGTGTTAAAATTTTTCACGGGAAGTGAGGTTGAGAGATAGTGTCAAGGGTTGAGTGGTGTCGGCTTAGTAAAGACTTGGGTAAATCTATTGTACTTCAGTGAAAGTTATTAAGCTGGGTAAGGACCCCGCAGACGTAGGCAAGGTGTGCCGAATTGCGTTACCAAATTTCTAGTGTTTTTATTATTTCGGTTTTGTTAGTTTTTATTTTGTTGGTTCCAAAGAAGTTTGCGAAAAGTTTGCAAAACTAACTCCTTCGGTTTTTCAATTGGTATTAGAGAAAGGTCACTGATTCAGAACTTGGTAGCAAGTTGGTGCAGATCCTAGTTTCGCAAACATGGCCATAAGAGAAAGAGAATCGATTATCAGGCCACCACTGTTGGACGACTTTAACTATCCTACATGGAAATCACGGATGAGAGTCTTCATCCAAGCTCAAGATAACAAAGCTTGGCATTTGGTAGTACATGGGTGGACACATCCGGCAATTACTGACAATAAAGGGGAGACATTTCAAAAAGATCCATCTGAATGGGCAAGGGCCGAAGAAGAAAGTGCACTTGGAAATTCACAAGCAATGAATGCGATATTCAATACTGTTGATGAGGGACGCTTCTTAATGATATCAACCTGTGAAATAGCTAAAGAAGCGTGGGATGCTTTGTAAACTATCCATGAAGGGTCAAAATCTGTGATAGCATCGAAACTACAGATCTTAGTTGTACCGTTTGAAGAGTTGAAGATGGATGAGAATGAGACTATTGGAGACTTTCATGAAAAACTACGAGACATAGCGAATCAGGCACATCAACTGGGAAAGAAATACTCCAACGTTAAATTAGTCAAGAAAATATTGAGATCACTGCCTTCAAGATTTATTCCGAAAATTGCAGCAATAAAGGAAGCTCATAACATTGATAATCTGTCATTGGAAAAAGTTATTGGAATCCTTACAAACTTCGAAATGAATTTTTTGATTGGCACTACAGGTGAAAACTAGAAAAACTGCAAATGATGTAGAAGATGAATCCAACGAGAATAAGGATGTGGAGCTATTAACAAGAGAGTTCAATAATTGGTTGAAAAGAGTGAAAAAGAACAGATCCGAGTTTAGATAAAAAGGTGGAAGCTCATCAAACAACAACTTCAAACAAGCTAAAACTCAAAAGGTAAAGATAATTCAATGTCATGAGTGTCAAGGCTTTGGACATGTTCAAGCGGAGTGAGCTAATACTATGAAGAAGAGAAAAGAAAAATTCTATACGAGAACTTGGAGTGATAACGAATCTGAAAGTGAAGAAGTTGTGAAGAATGATGCTTTAGTTACTTTGTACAGAAAAAGTCCAGTTACTTGTTTAACAGTAACCGAGAAGGAAGTAACTGAAGACGAAAAAGTGAGTAAATCTGGAAATTTCGAGAAAAATGCAAATGATTCAGCTCAAAGCTCGATCTCAGATTATGACAGTGATGAAAATGGGTCAAGCCATAAAGTGTAGACTATTTACGAGGCTTACGAATTAATGTACGAAAAATGGGGGAAAATATGTAGAAAAAAAGAAAGATTGAAGGAAGAGAATATCTCCATGAAGAACACCATCCAAGAGTTAGAAAAGAATTTGATGCTGATGTCAAATGAGCTTGGTGACACTAAAATGAAATTAGTAAGTACCGAAAAGGGATTGAGAATGTTAAATGGAGGCATGAAAAAATTGGATAAGTTGATAGAAACCGGTAAGGTTAAAGGAAATTTTGAAGGCATAGGCTATACAGGTGAGTGTTCGAAAGTTAATAAAGAAAATTATGATATGTTTAGATCAGCCCAAGAGGTAGGAGCGTCGAAAAAGAATCGAAGATTTATACCCACATGTCATTTTTGTGGAGTTTTTGGGCATATAAGGCCAAAATGTTATCAGTTACTACAAATGTTGTTTCAAAGAAGACAAAATCGAAAATCTAGACACTCTCTATTAAATTTCTAGTAGCATCATATGGTGTCGATGATGGATCCCATTTCCGGAACCCAACTCTCTTGCGAAAATCATGAAACGTGACTTAAGTGTGCATATAAACTTGAAGGTTTTTTTTTATTGAACCCTTATTAGACGTCATTAATCTTCATGCTTATAACATCTTAAAAATTTCCTCACAATTTGCTCAAATAGCGTGTCCATACAAAACATTCACTATGCTTGAACTCATTTCTCCTGTTTCCAAACAGAAATTGGAAATCTTAAAATCATAATTTCAATTTAACTTCTTCATAAAAATCATAATTCTATGTCTCTAGTTTAATTTGAAACAAGAATCACCTCAAACGGAGCTTTACATTTCAAGATATGCTTAAGAATCCAACGTGTGCGCAAACCCTAATCATGCTCTTCAAACCGACCACTCACTTGTTCTAATGTAAGCTCTCCCAAAAAAACTCCAAAAGATACAAATTTTCATGAAGAGAAAGATACATGTCTTAGAAATCCATTGGTCTAAGAATCACTCCAATTGGAGGTCGGATGAGGGAGTTATGATCAAAAGAATAAACCATGTTTAAACCCTAAATCAATTTGTACCTCTCTTGGCGCGAATGCCATAACTTTCACCAAAAATGTTAGATTGCTTTCGTTTTTGGAACCTTAGAAAGAACACATCTAGAACTACAACGTTTAGGAAGACCACAAAGTCTGATTCGACCTCTAACAGTGTCAAACATTATGTTAAACGGACATACACTAGGCAAAGGGTCCTTTTTGACCCGAGAAGGTCCGTTAAACGGACCTTATGTCTGTTAAACGGACCTAGGGTTCCCCAAACCCCTCCAAAGGCCCTCCAATGCTTCCTACAACCTTCCTAACATCATAAACACTTATAATCTTGCAAAATTCACTTATTCTAGTGCAAATTCACTTCATACTAACTCAAATATCAAACTTATTTCATCAAACTATCAATTCTTGATCCATTTTGTTCATCCAAACCACAATTTCTCATCATTAAGCATAACTATCATGTTCAAACACTCTATGCAACATCCTAACTTGTAACTATCATATCTCTTCATTCCAATGTCCAAAAATTACAATCTTTATAGCGTCGGAAAGCTAAAAGGATTATCTACAACTTCATAGAAGACAATTTGGCCAGTTCTACCTCAATGATTTCCAGAATTACCCTTGAATCAAAACACAAGTTCCCTTTATGAAAACTTGAATTTCATCTCAACTTCACTTCCTTACTAAATCAACACATTCTTATCCATTTAATTACCAATTGGAATTCATCAACCCTCATATTCAATTTATTCAAAAACATTTCATGATTATCATCATAACTTTCCTATCTTTCTTGTCCAAATTTCCTCACTTATATATATATCGATTCATAAGCAAAGTTCATCAACTCACATGGATTGCTTCTTCAATTATATCTACTTTCAACTGAACATCATTTATACACAATTTCACATTCCAATCTCACAATCATCCATTCTTAAATCTCAGCTCATTTGACTTGTTGCATTTAGCTACATTTCATCAACCAAATTCCTATGTGTCCTTTGCCCATAATATTTCACTGATGTGCATAGATATATACTTATACCAACCATTCATGCTCAATACTCATCATAGTCATCCACATACAAATTCATAATTCAAACCATACACAATTCCATATTTCATTAATATCATAAATCAAAAGTTTTACAACTTCATGGGCATCTCATGCCACAATACAATCTAGATACCAATGATTATTTTACAAAACATACAAAACCCAATAATTTCTTAAATACAACTGAAGCCTTGTTTTACATCAATTATTCCAAAACAACACAAAAACATGCAAAATCTGAAGAAATGCCTTGGTCCTCACTCTGTTCCTTGGTCAACACCTGAATTGGGGAAATAGAGTGGGGGTGAGCTTAAAAAGCCCCGTGGATAACATGCTTATAATGATTAACAAACAAAACCTTTCAAAAAGTTCTTTATCATGGAAAATTCTCTTTTGAGTCATAAAACATATGCTTCTTAAAATCCTTGTCAAATAATCAAATCACCAAGAACACAAGTCATGCATTTTTCAACTTATTCACAAATCATAACACATAAGCACGTCATAATGAATCGGGTAGTCTGTAAATAGAACGTACTAACACAATTCCATAGAATGGTCTTGTGTAGCCGTGAACAGAACGAACTAACACGATCCTACATAGTGGTTTTGTGTAGTAGTAAATATGAGGGAGTCCGTGAAGGAGCTCCATGCCACTAGCAGGCAGGCGGGAGAAGCCTTTACACAAGTGCGCACTTGACATATAGAACGGACCAAACCAAACCCACATAATATGTAATTCATGACTTGAAAATAGAATTGCCCAAAATGGCAATATATTAGAAACTTGTTTTTCTTGAACATGCACTTTTTTAAAAATCGTTTCATGTAGCAATTCATAATTCATCAACCACACTAACATAGAAATTGACAATGCGTCATCAAAATTTCATACATCAAACATAAAGCAATTTCTCAAATCAATCATAAGCAATAAAAACAACAATTGTGGTAATTTCTCAAATCATGCAAAATAATGAATTTGAAAATCATTTTATCATCTTGATTTTTGAAAACATACTATTGGCTCATTATTCAAATTATAAACATGAACCCACCTTAA
>JANIHZ010000152.1:0-12561 GCA_027478365.1 Erythroxylum rufum | reverse complement strand
ATTGACTAAACATGAAAATGTTAAAGGGTTTATAAGTGGTAAGGGTCAACTATCCAAATAACTAGTTCTAATTATTTAGACAATAATTGACTTAAGCTCAATTTTTATTAGTGAATTCTACACTCTATTCATATTAAAAATTCAAGTATCAAGAATTCCACATCAGACAAGTATAAGTGCATTCAACAATTTATAATTGTTTGCAAACTTTGAGAAGGACTTGAAATGGATCGTTCTAGCTCTGATACCAAATTTGTTGGCTAAACAAAAATGAAAAAGAGCTTAGAAGAGATAATGCAATAGATAAAATACCTTATTGATGGTTAAGTGTGTGTTTATACGTCTCTCGATTTGAGTAGACAAACTTCAAGAAGGACTTGAAATGGATCGTTCTAGCTCTGATACCAATTTGTTGGCTAAACAGAAATGAGAAAGAGCTGAGAATAGATAATGCAATAGATAAAATGCCTTATTGATGGTCAAGTGTGTGTTTAATATTGATGCTAACGACATAAATATATAGGCAATGAAGAAACGAACTTGAACAAATATCTCAATAACAAATTAATTGAACAAACAAAATATTCAAAAGTTTGAATAGCTACAACAAAGGAAACAACCTAAAAAAACTCGGTTGACTCATAACAATATTGACTTTGAATTATTCTTCAATATATATTACATAACAGATATCAAATCTTAGTTCATTAGTATCAGAAAGAAAATGAAGTTTTGAGTTATATATAATTGTACTGGTATAGCCAGTAGAAACTTTTTTTGAGATAAACATTCTGAAGGCTACTCTTAAATAATGTTTTAAAAATCATACCGAAAGTTAAATCGATAAAACAAGAGATTGATTTGCATCTCAATCAAATTCAGGAAAGTGCTTTAAGTTCAATTGGATGTAATCTCTTGAAAGAAGAACCTGAGTGTCTCCAGTGGCTTGATTCCAGAGAACCCAACTTAATGCTTTACGTAAACTTTGGCAGCGTGACACTGTTGACGAGAGAACAACTGATTGAATTCGGAATGGGACTAGCCAAAAGCAATCGCCCATTTCTATGGATAATAAGGCCTGACATGGTGGTTGGTGATTCTGGAATATTGCCTCCCGAGTTTACTGAAGAAGTAAAAGAAAGGAGCTTCATTGCTAGTTGTTGCCCACAAGAGGAAGTCCTCAACCATCAATCCATTGGAGGTTTCCCGACACACAGTGGATGGAACTTGTTAGGATTTATTTTTAATATATTCTATTTTTATTTTTGACATTTTAATTGGACATGAGAATTTCCTTAATAATTTTTGAAGATATGCCTAAATTAGTGGTTGCGTATTGGAAGGTGCTTGGAATTTGATTTGAAAAGATAATTCTAATAAGCATTATTTTCGGGTTGATCTTTATCTGATATTATCCTTGTTTTAATATGATTAGAAAAGAAAAACCTAGCGGTGTGTGCGCTGGAAGTTAATCTTTGGAGTTTACGTGATATTGAGTTTTGGAGTTTGGGTGGCTGTACTTTTACTGCTGAATTTTTGGAGAAACCGATGATGCTTTTGTTGCTAGAGGAGTCTGCGCATAGGCTCTTGCTATTTTGGTGAATCACGTTGCAGAGTAGTCTGCTGATTTGCTGTTGCTCTGTTTTTGTTTTCTGTTTGAGCTAGTTTCTTGGGTCTTCTCAGAGCAGCATTGTTTCACTGGTGTTATCTCTAACAAGCAGTTCAAGGTTTATGTGCAGTTGATGATTTTGTTGGGTTCTTTAAGTTGATTGATGATTGCAGCACAAATAAGGCTTTGTTACAGATGAGTACATATATAGTTGGTGCTGCTACTTGGTTATTTTGAAGAAGAATTTCAGATCTGAAATTGTTGCGTTCTTATTTTATTTGTCTTTGCTTTTGAGTAGAAATAGTTAGGAAAATCTTCTTACGAGGTTAACACGAGTCGGTCGTGTTATTGGGCGTGAAGATCTTTCACGGGTAGTTAGTTTGTGGGTTGTTTACATAGATTGGGTCTTACGAGGTAGATCAATATTGTGTAATTTTTTGTGAACTACAGTGAAAGAATTTAATCTGGGTGAGGGCCCAGCAGACGTAGGCAAAGTGTGCCGAACTGCGTTACCAAACGTCGGTGTCTTCTCTTTTTTGCGTTTGTGTGATTTATAGTCTGCGAAATTATTAATCACTTTGATTTTTCAATTGGTATCAGAGCGAGGTCACTGATTCAGAACTTGGTAACAAGTTGGTGCAGATCCTAAATTTGCAGACATGGCTGTTACCAGACCACCACTATTGGATGGATCGAATTATCCATCATGGAAATCTCGGATGAAATTCTTCATTCAAGCTCAGGGAACAAGAGTCTGGCATTCAGTAGTACACGGTTGGACTCATCCAATGATTGTTGATGATAAAGGAGAGACAATTCAGAAATATTCATCTGAATGGACCAGACAGGAAGAAGAAAGTGCACTGGCAAATTCACAAGCAATACATGCTATATTCAGTGCTGTTGACGAAGGACGCTTCTCAATGATTTCAGCATGTGAAACGACAAAAGAAGCATGGGACATGTTGCAGACTATTCATGAAGGGTCTAAATCTGTGATATCGTCAAAACTACAGATATTAGCTGTTCGGTTTGAAGAGCTAAAGATGGATGAGAATGAGACTATTGGAGATTTTCATGAAAGACTGAGAGATATAGCCAATCAAGCTCATCAACTGGGGAAGAAATACTCCAACGTGAAATTAGTCAAGAAAACGCTGTGATCGCTACCTCCAAGGTTTATTCAAAAAATTGCAGCAATAGAGGAGGCTCATGACATTGATAATCTGTCATTGAAAAAAGTCATCAGCATTCTCACGAATTTTGAGATGAATCTCTTAAGAGGTAAGCAAGAAAGGAGCAAAGGATTGGCACTATAGGTGGAAGCAAGAAAAAAAGGTGAACGGAAGGCCAGAAGAATTCAGTGTTATGAATGTCAGGGGTTTGGACATCTTCAATCTGAATGCGCTAACACATTGAAGAAACAAAGAAGAAAGTCTTTCACAACTACCTGGAGTGAAAATGATTCTGAAAGTGATATGGGCAGTGAAGAAGAATTAGCAAACAATGCTGCATTGGTTGCACTGCATAGCAAAAGTCCAGTTACTTGTTTAGCAGCAACTGAGAAACAAGTAACCGACAGTAGAATAGGGAGAAAATTTGAAAATTTCGGAATTAGTTCAGCTCGAGATTTAACGTCAGACTATGAAAGTGACAGAAGTAGCTGTGATGATAAAGTTGGGAATACCTATGAGAATTACAAGGCTTTGTATGAGAAATTGATGAAAATGCAGAAAAAGAATGAGAGTTTGAAAGAGGAGAATATTCGTCTGAATAATACCATACAAGAATTAGAAAAGAAGCTGGCATTGACTTCAGATGAACTTGGTGATGCGAGAATGAAATTAATAAGTACTGAAAAGGGGTTGAGGATGTTGAATGGAGGTACTGAAAAGCTAGAAAAGTTGTTGGAAATTGTTAAAGTTAAAGGGGATCTTCAAGGCATTGGCTATAAGGGTGAGTGCTCGAAAGTTAATAAAGGAAACTCTGACATATTCAAATCAGCCCAAAAAGTAGAAGCACCGAACAAAAGTGATAGATTTATACCTACATGTCATTTTTATGGAGTTATTGGACATATAAGGCCAAGGTGTTATCAGTTATTACAAATGATATTTCAAAGGGGCCAAAATCGAAAATCTAGACACTCTCCATTAAGTTTCTAGCAGCATCCCATGGTATCAAAGCAGGCTTGGATTAGAAAGGGTCAAGTACAAGCACAAAAACGTAGTGAAGGAAAAACAAGAAATTATACAAATTCACAGTTAGTTACTGCTTGTAAAGTAACTGGTCAAACAGAGGACAAGTCAGTTACTTCTGAAGAAGAAATCGATGACCGAGATAATGTAATAAAGAATACGCCCAGGTTTGAGATTCTTCGAAGGGCACAGGGACAGTGTGCTTTACATTTTTGAAATATTTTTTGTGTGTAAAAAAAACAAAAAAAAACAAAAGAAACAAAAGAAAATATTTTTTTGTTTTGTGTTGCTATTGACGTCTCATCCTTTAGTAGTTTGCTTAGTGACTTCTATTTGGCTCTAGTGAAGACTCTTCAACTCTCTCATCGATATGGAACTCTCTCGGGTATCTCTCTTTCTTTCGGGCATATCTTTTAGTGCTTTGAATGGTGGTAAATTATCATATTAGCGTACTTATGATTCTTCCGCTGCATCTATGGTTGATTATTATGATTATGCACTTTGATACTGTTTTGTCTCAAGGGAGAAGGTATCAGATTGTTTATGATGAATGTTCCATTCAGGGGGAGATTTTATGGTATATGAGTGACTATTCGTCTTTTTTTTTTGTCATCTCTTGTCTCAAAAGGGGAGACATAAGCAGTGTTATTTTGCTTATTGCTTATTGCTTGGTTTCAGTTGGCTTTTTGGTTTGAAATCTGCTTATGGTGGCACATGTAGTTGAATATTGAACTGAGGGGGAGCATCAACAGTGTGTAATTCTGTTCATGTCCAATTTACTGATCTTATGTGTTGATTCTGATGTTGAGACAAAAATGCTAAAAAAGAGGGAGATTGTTAGAATTTATTTTTAATATATCCTATTTTTATTTTTGGAATTTTAATTGGACATGGGAATTTCCTTAATAATTTTTGAAGATATGCCTAAATTAGTGGTTGCGTATTAGAAGGTGCTTGGGATTTGATTTGGAAAGATAATCCTAATAAGCATTATTTTCGGGTTGATTTTTATCTAATATTATCCTTATTTTAATATGATTAGAAAAGAAAAACCTAGTGGTGTATGCGCTGGAAGTTGATCTTTGGAGTTTACGTGATATTGATTTTTGAAGTTTGGGTGGCTGTACTTTTATTGCTGAATTTTTGGAGAAACCTATGATGCTTTTGTTGCTAGAGGAGTCTGCGCATATGCTCTTGCTATTTTGGTGAATCACGTTGCAGAGTAGTCTGCTGATTTGCTGTTGCTCTGTTTTTGTTTTGATCTTCTGTTTGAGCTAGTTTCTTGGGTCTTCTCAAAGCAGCATTGTTTCACTGGTGTTATCTCTAACAAGCAGTTCAAGGTTTATGCGCAGTTGATGATTTTGCTGGGTTCTTTAAGTTGATTGATGATTGCAGCACAAATAAGGCTTTGTTACAGATGAGTACATATATAGTTGGTGTTGCTACTTGGTTATTTTGGTGAAGAATTTCAGATATAAAATTGTTGCGTTCTTATTTTATTTGTCTTTGCTTTGGAGTAGAAATAGTTAGGAAAATCCTTTGACGAGGTTAACACGAGCCAGTCGTGTTATTTGACGTGAAGATCTTTCACGGGTAGTTAGGTTGTGGGTTGGTTACATAGATTGGGTCTTACAAGGTAGATCAATCTTGTGTAATTTTTTGTGAACTACAGTGAAAGAATTTAATCTGGGTAATGGCCCCGCAGATGTAGGTAAAGTGTGCCGAATTACGTTACCAAACGTCAGTGTCTTCTCTATTTTGCGTTTGTGTGATTTATAGTCTGCGAAATTATTAATCACTTTAGTTTTTCAGAACTCAACGATTGAGAGCATATCTGCTGGCATGCCAATGCTATGTTGGCCATTCATTGGCGACCAAGCTACCAACTGTAGGTATACATGCACAAAATGGGGAATTGGCAAGGAGATTGAGAATAATGTGAACAGAGATGGCTTGGCTGAGCTTGTAATAGAATTAATGGAGGGGGAGAAAGGTAAGAAGATGAAGAAAAAGGTGATCGAGTGGAAAAAGTTGGCAGAAGAGGCTACTGGTCCCAATGGGTCGTCGTCAATCAATTTAGAGAAGCTAGTCCATGAAAGTATGCAGAGACACGCTTGATTGATCAAGATAAGCCACAAGTGTATCGTTCCTTCACAGTTAAATTCGTAGTCAAAGTGCCCTGTGGTCCCCGCTTATGTCCCCAGGCTGAAGCTGGGGTATATTTAGGATTCGGTAGCATTCTAGGATCCTTTCACCAGGTTTCAAATTGTGCTTGTTAAACGTCGCGAGTTCGAATTTAAAAAAAAAATGTAGGAGTAGGGCTGTAAATAAGTGCCAAGTGGGTCTCAGTGAGTGGGCTCCGCTCCTATATATCTAGGAACTTTCTTTTTCATTAATTTTTAAAAATTAATTATATGACCATGAGAATCATTTTTATTTAAAAATATAAAAATAATGTCTTATAATTATTAACATGATATTTAACAGACGAAAAGTTGACCCTTTAAAGTCTTTTCTGAATATACAATTTGAACGTTTCAAAATGTTAAGTTTTATGTTGTATTTTATTATAAACGTTAAGGTGCAAATGTATTTTTAGTTATTCAAAATTTAAAAAGTAATATTTCAATTTAATAATGTTAGAAGCATAAAATATTAACATTCTATTTAAATAAATAATTTATAAATATCTATTAATTGATTTATTATTTGGCCTAATAAATTTTCTTTTTAAAATTGTTGAATTTTTTTCTTCAAATTTTTTTTTATCAACAACAACTTAAAATTCTCTCCAAAATTAAGAATTTAAAGCTACTTTTATCGGTTTTATGCTATAACATTACCAAATATTCAACTTTAGGGAAGTTCAAGCCAAATCAGGGTAGATATGGAAGCTGTTAGTTGGTCAAATATTTTGGCTCATTTCATAATCACACATCGAAAATGTGTGGGAATGGTGAAGGTTTCTAAAACCATAAAAGAAGCTTTCCCTCCTTAGTTAAATCATTCCAAAAATTGTCTTTCATAGATAAATCTCTTATCTCCTTTGGTAATATTTTAGTTGTATTATTTCCAGAAAATAGTAAAATACAAATTTAGTAGTGTCCGAAGAAGTAGGCATAATTAGCTGAACCTCGTTAATTTCTGAAATTCTTTATTTGTTTATTTAATGGTTATTTTTGGGTATAGTTGTAGTGAATTATTATACTATTAAATTATATGTCTAGGAAAATTCTGTCTAGGAGATTGGTATTTAAGTGGGACCGTCTGTGACCCTCCAATCTTTTCTAGGAATTTACCTGATGTAATTTTTCAATACAATCGTTCATACTCTATTCACCTAGGCAATAGTGGCCAAGGTGAATTTGTCACTGTCGGTGGAAATTAACTCTGAGTTTCACAACAATTAGTATCAGAGCAAAGGTTTCTTCTTAGTATGCTCTGTGGTTATAGCGTGGTCTGATCTTTCACGTCAGAAAAGATTTTTCCTTGGGCTATTGACATTCTGCATTGATAGCTATTGAATAGAAATTATAGCAAAGATGACAGAAATCAAAGATACGACTACACCAACTACGTCAACAGCTTCTACCTCGTCTATTCTAACAAGGACTACTATGACAAATGCAAGATTTACGATGGAGAATTTTGATGGTACGGGTCATTTCGACATGTGGCAAAGTGAAGTTCAAGACGTTCTTTTTCAGCAAGGTCTTGACATCGCCATTGAAGAAAAAAATAGATGATGTTGAGGAGAAAGATTGGAAGACTATAAATCGTTTAGCATATGGTCAATTCGATCGTGTCTTTCCTGAGAGCAAAAGTATGCTTTCTCGAAAGAAACTTCTGCATCTAAATTGTGGAACGCATTGGAAGAGAAATTCCTGAAGAAAAGCAGTCAGAATAAGCTTCAAATGAAGAAGAGACTGTTTCGTTTCTCTTATATTTGGGGTACCACTATAAATGATCACGTCACCAGCTTTAATCAGTTAGTTACTGATTTAATGAATTTGGATGTGATATTTGAAGATGAAGATCTAGTTTTGTTGTTGTTGGAATCCCTCCCTGAAGAGTTTGAGTTTCTTGAAACTACTTTACTTCATGGGAAGGTTGATGTGTCTCTTAGTGAAGTTATAGTTGCTTTGTACAGTCATGAATTAAGAAGGAAGATGGAGCAGCAAAAGCTTTGGTAATTAGAGGCTGTTCTCAGAGTCAGATTAAATGAAAGAAAGGGAGATTGAAGTTGAGGCTCAAATTGAGCAAAGATGAATGTGCCTTTTGTCGGGAAAAAGGGCACCGAAAAAAGGACTATCCAAAGCTAAAGAATAAAAAACAAACCTGATAAGGGAAAGGCTGTTGCAAATTCGAATATTGCTGAGTGTGAAGATGAAGACTCAAATCTTTCATTGGATGTTACATCCTCAATAAGCCCTTCTAGTCCATCGTTGCTCGATTCAGGCTGCAGCCATCATATGTGTCCCAATCGGGATTGATTCTATGATTTTAGAGAGCTAGAAGGTGGAATTGTTTACACAGCAAATGACAATCCCTGCAGAATAAATGGGATTGGTTCAATTTGCTTAATGAATCAGGATGAAACAACCAAGACTCTGACATATGTCAGATACGTGCCAAGTTTGACGAAGAATCTCATTTCTGTGGGAGTCCTAGAATCAAAGGGCTACACTATAAATGCAGTAAATGGAGTAATGAAAGTCATCTCTGATGCACTCGTGATAATGAAAGGAATTCGAAGAAACAATAACCTGTATTATTACCAGGGTAATGCAGTTATTAGAACAACAACAGTAGCTTTTGATGATGATCAAGAGCCAGAAGTAGCTAGGTTGTGGCATATGCGCTTGGAACATACAGGTGACAGATTCTTGAAGATATTAGGAAATCAAGAATTGTTGAAAGGAGTTCAGGCCTGCAAATTAGACTTTTGTGAACATTATGTCAAAGGGAAGTAGATAAGAGTGAAATTCAACACTGCAATCCATGATACGAAGGGTATCTTGGATTTGTTCACTCTGATGTGTGGGGACCGTTCAAAACAACTTCTTTAGGAGGAAAACACTATTATGTGACCTTTGTTAATGATTTTTTCTGAAGAGTATGGGTGTATGCTATAAAGACTAATGATGAAGTGCTGAGAGTTTTTCTCAAATGGAAGAAGATGGTAGAAACTCAAACAGGCAGAAGTATCAAGCGTCTCTGTACAGATAATGGTGGGGAGTACAGGAGTGATTCATTTGTAAAAGTTTGTGAAGATAAAGGCATTGTCAAACACTTTACAATCAGGAATACACCACAACAAAATGGGGTGGCAAAACGTATGAACCGAATATTATTAGAAAAAGTTCGATATATGTTGTTTAATGCTGGGTTGGGTAGAGAATTTTGGGTTGAGGCTGTTACATACGCTTATCATCTCATCAATCGCCTTCTGTCAACTGCTATTGGTGGTAAACACCATTGAAAAAATGGTTTGGAAAACCTGGTACAGATTATGATTCCTTACATGTGTTTGGTTCCACTACATACTATCATATTAAGGAGTCAAAGTTGGATCCACATGAAAAAAAAAACAATTTTTATGGTGATCTCACCTCTGATGTGAAAGGATATCGTCTTTAGTGCCCAGAGTCAAAGAAATTAATTTTTAGCAAGGATGTTACCTTTGACGAATCTACCATGTTAAGAAAGGTGACAACTAAAAATATTAAGCAGACAGATGGAACTCCAAAATAGATGGAGTTTGAAGGAAAAATTGTTACCCTAGCAAATAATGAAGCAGATGTAGAAACTCCTATGGTAGAAGAGGAGCCAGATAAAGAAGAGGTTCTAACCTAAGAACCTCAACAGTAACAATGACCAATTGCATTGAGAAAGCCAAAAGGAATATTCAAGTACCTACTCGTTATGTTAATATGGTGCCTTATACATAGCCAATTGAAATTGACGACATTCCTACCACTTATAAGGAAGCAGTCCAAAGTTTAGAAGAACATAAGTGGAAGATAGCCATGAATGAAGAAATACATTCCCTTCATAAGAATCAGACGTGGAAGCTAGCTAGTCTCCCAAAGGGAAAAAAGGTAATTAGATGCAAATGGGTATATGCATATAAAGTTGGATTTCCTGATAAGGATAATGTTCGCTACAAAGTAAATCTGGTGGCCAAAGGTTATGCTCAGACGGGGGAATTGATTATAATGAAGTTTTCTCTCCAGTTGTAAAGCATTCCTCTATTCGAATTTTGTTGGCTTTGGTAGCACGATTTGACATAGAACTAGTTCAATTGGATGTAAAACTGCGTTTTTACATGAAGACTTAGAAGAGGAAATCTATATGACTCAGCCCAAAGGTTTTTAAGTTGCTGAAAAAGAGAATACGTTGTGCAAGCTTGAAAAATTGTTATACGAATTGAAGCAATCTCTGAGGCAATGGTACAAGCGATTTGACAAGTTTATGATGGGGCAAAAGTACACAAGAAGCAAATATAATCACTGTGTGTATTCTTGTAAGCTACAAGATGGATCCCACATCTATCTTCTCCTATATGTTAATGATATGCTGATAGCTTCAAAAAATCAAAGAAAAATTGAGATATTGAAGATTCAATTAAATCAAAAGTTTAAAATGAAGGATCTTGGTGAAGCCAAGAAAATTCTCTGTATGAAGATAAGTAGAGACAGAAAGTTGGAGAGACTATGTTTGACTCAAAAGCAATATTTGAAAAAGGTACTACAACGTTTTAACATGAATGAGAAGTCAAAACCTGTTAGTACTCCGCTCGCTCCTCATATAAAGCTCATTGTGTCCCTGTCTCCAAAGAAAGATGCAGAACGAGAGTACATGACTAAAGTGTTGTATGCAAATGCGGTTAGTAGCTTGATGTATGCTATGGTGTGTACAAGAGCCGACATTTCACAGGCAGTTGGGGTTGTGATCAGATATATGCATAATCCTGTAAAGGAACATTGGCAAGCTGTGAAATGGATTTTACTGTACATTCTAAACACCGTAGATGTTGGTTTGGTATTTCAGTGAGATAAGCTAGACGGTCAATATGTAGTTGGATATTGTGATTTCGACTATGCTGGTAATTTAAATAAACGTTAAACAACTATTGACTATGTGTTTACTCTTGCAAAGGTATCAGTCAATTGGAGGTCTACCTTATAGTCAACAGTTGCTTTGTCGATTACAGAGGCAGAGTATACGGCAATTACAAAGGTTATGAAGGAGGCAATTTGGCTTCAAGGATTGCTTGATGAATTGGGAGTTAGACAGACACGTGTCAAAGTACATTGTGATAGTCAAAGTGTCATTCATTTAGCAAAGAACCAAGTTTATCATGCAAGGACGAAGCACGTTGATGTCCGTTATCACTTTATACGAGAGGTTCTGGAAGAAGATGGAGTAGTAATCCAGAAGATTAAGACCACTGAGAATCCCACTAATATGTTGACAAAGGTGGTGACTATAGTTAAGTTCCAACATTGTTTGGACTTGATTAATATTGCAAAAAATTGAAGATAGGCGCTGTAAGGCACATTTGAAGACACTGCTAAAGATAAGTTTGTGAGAGATTTGAAAAAGTGGAATTCACCAAGGTGGAGATTTATTGGTTGATCAAATATTTTGGCTCATTCCATAATCTCACATCGAAAATGTATGGGAATGGTGAAGGTTTCTAAAATCATAAAAGGAGCCTTCCCTCCTTAATTAAATCATCCCAAAATATTGTTTTTCATAGATAAATCTCTTATCTCCTTTTGTAATATTTCAGTTGTATTATTTTTAGAAAATAGTGAAATACAAATTTAGTAGTTTTCGAGGAAGTAAGCATAATTGACTGAATCTCGTTAAATTTTAATATTCTTTATTTGTCTATTTAATGGCTATTGTTGGATATAGTTGTAGTAAATTATTGTGTTATTAAATTACATATCTAGGAAAATTATATCTAAAAGATTAGTATTTAAGTGGGACCGTCTATGACCCTCCAATCTTTCCTAAGAATTTACCTAATATAATTTTTCAATAAAATTTTTCACAATCTATTCACCTGTGCAACAGTGATAAAGGTTAATTTGTTACTATATGTGAGAATTAACCTGGAGTTTCACGACAGAAGCTCCACTCTGTCAAAGTTGAAAATACCGACACGTCCATGTTCTACATGACAGAACTTGAGAGGCGTCTGACCGAATTGTGTTTGCAGGACTTCAATGTCTGCCTTCATCAGACCGCCCCTAACCAAACAGAGTATAAATGCTGGATCAACAGGTGAGGACTTCCTGAATTTCCCATTTGGAAGATTAATGTCAAATTAGGTCTCACTCTCATACCATCAACACGTACATTAGTAAACGTTTCCAGGATTGAAGCTGTGTCTCCCAATTCATCACACGTTACACTGGTACTTCCAGGAGTTCCTTCAACAGGGTTGGATTCAGAACTTCTGTCAACATTCTTCATCTTCCATGAACACCGTGACGGCCAACTATGAATCCAAGAGATTTCAGGTGCCCTGTAAGCCTGGAAAAGATCCCAGCTGCATCCACTCCTCCCTTCCATGATCTTTGAATGTATATCTTTCAAGGAAAGGACGGCGTTATCATCACCTGTAAGAGCAGCGATCCTAGTTCAGCTAAATACAGAGTCTCTTCAATCGAGCAGTATGACTTGCCTGAACGAATAATTCCAGTTGTTATCCACATTTTGCCTCTTTTCTCCAACACC
>JANIHZ010000150.1:86550-99504 GCA_027478365.1 Erythroxylum rufum | reverse complement strand
TTTTATTTAATAATTCCTCTTTTTGATAAAAACTTTGATCATTTTTAAATTTATTTAATTTTTAACTAATTTTATAACGATTTAATACTGCTCGATCTTTTTAAATCTTAAATTTTTTATTTTACAAGTTCAACTTTTAATTCGATTTTTAAAAAATAGGTTTATATCAGATACACTCATCAAACTCCACCAAGAAAATATTCAAAAGGGTTCTCAGGTCATGAAACAAATTTGAGAATCCTAATACAAAACTGAGATAAAAGCATAAATTAATCGACACCATTCTATCTTTTAGGAACTGAAGGGTACAGACTAACTTCATTTGCAGGAACTACAGCTATTGCATATCCTTGTGAGTGTAAACTACCCCTTTATCACCATCCACAACTTGTCCCCTACCTCTCAGTATCCTGCACAGAAAAGCTTTGGTCAGGGACGATGATCAACCAATTCTTGAGTGATACAAAATTCTGTATGGGAACCAATGGTTGCAATAGGTACATACATACAAATGCATATAAGTACACTATGAAATCATTCTTATGAAAGAAAATGTAGGAATCAAGTGGGGACAACTCCTACCATCTTGTCGTTAACAGCCCCTCAACTCCTACCGGACCACGAGCATGAATCCTACTAGTACTTATTCCAACCTATAGATACAAGTCATTTAAAGATAAACCGAATATGAGAATTCCACTAGAAATTATTCATGTTCAAGATAAGATTGTGATTGATGAGTTACCTCAGCCCCTAATCCGAATCGGGCCCCGTCACAGAATCTTGTGCTAGCATTGTGAAAGACAGCAGCACTGATAAGAAAATGGAAAAGGATAATGTCAGAAAACTCAGGTGCATTTGATGAGTTCAAGTGAAAATGCATTGAATCTGCAATTCAGAAAACTAGGAGATCAAGGATTTAAGATAGGACAAGAAGATGACTGCTAAGCATGAGAAAGTACCTGTCAACTTGACGTAGGAAGACATCTGCAACTTCTTGATCTTCAGTTATAATGCAATCAGTATGGGCACTGCTCAAAAACAGAGAGAAACTATACACCTTCAAGCACATTTTCTACACAACTCTAAATATTTCTTGTTTGTATGATAGATGCATCACTTTAGAGGAAAAGGAAAGGGTCAACAAACCTTCCGTACTCGTGTATGTGGTGAATGGCAGCACGTACATCGTCAACAATTTCTACAGTGCAAGCCATAGAATTGTACTCATGATGAAATGAATGCGCCTGTGGGATGTTGAACCTCTTACTTGCCCTTGGTCCACCATATAAAGTAACACCTAGAATCAAGGAAATGGTTATGCATTCAATTAGTCAGCTAACAAAATCACATTCATGTTCGAGACAGGATTAAGCAAAATTGATTGTTTCACGCCAAAACTAGGACTCCTAACAAAACCAAGAGTAAAATATTTCACCTGATCAACTGGCAAGTCAAATGAAAACTCAGTTTCCTAAAAGATTTCCAATAAATGCACACGAAACTCCAGAAAAACTACAAGTTAATGGAAATCTAACACACAAAGAGTTGAAAACATACAGGACATAAAGACTTTTCAATTTCACATTATTACAATCAAGTAGATCTCTCAGCAACAAAAGAAGTAAACCAGACTTGAAACGAGATTTACGTGTAAATATTGCATGACAATGTTTTTACATCCATCAAACTCACCTGATGAGATTATGGCAGAGTTTAAGGATAACCATATTTTTAATCTTTCAACTTAATACAATTTTTTATTTCAGTCATCGAACTATTAAACTTTTTAATTAAGTTTTTGAATTTTGCTAATCACTTTAAATTACAATTTTTACTAATGTCCTTAACGGAAATCATTTTTGTATCAGTGAATCCAAATTGGACATACATTTAGAAGTGACGTGTGTGTCCAGTTTAGATACCACATAGGATAGTGCTTAATAGACGTAAATGAAAGTTCCAATTTGAAGTGATTAGCAAAGTTCAAGGACTAAATTAGAAGCTTAAATAGTTAGAGAACCGAAATAAGAAACATCGTTAAGTTGAAGAACTGAAAGCATGCTTGTCCTGTGAAATCTTATTATTAACCAATATGATTATCAGTAAACAAGTTGATTTGTCATCTGCCATCATCAGGCTTGCCAAATTTTTGTTTTCTGCTTGAGTTTGCTTACGTGTGGTCAAACATAGACCATCAATAATTTGAGAAATGAATGCGAAAACTCCGATGATTAACAACAAAATGAAATGTAGGAATACCTACCTTTAGTGCGTAGATCAATTATAAGATCATTCAGCCCACCGGTCTCCGCTAAATCATTGTGCACAAGAAGTGTTTCCTGAATGTAGAAAATGATTGATATTAGAAATGTCAAGATTTAAACCTCACACAATATGTGGAAACAATGGACAGATAAGAAACAAATAACAGCTGAATGAATAAATAAGGGCAAATCAATACCACTGCATTACAGGCCGCCGGATAATCTATCTTAGCATCTAAGACAATGCGCCTTGCCATTTCTAGATTGGCAGATTTGTCAACATATACATGGCAAATACCATCTGCTTAGCAGAAAATGCAGCATTGGTGAAAATAAATAGAAAAAATTAGTAATTGTATAAATGACAAGGATCCAGCGATGACTTATCTCACCAGCGTGACCCAGGACAGGAATTTTAGTTGATTCCTTAATTTGAGAAACAAGCTTGTTACTGCCTCTCGGGATCACTAAATCAATCACGTCATCAAGCTGGTACAGAAAAGAAAATGTGGAAATCTTTAGTTCTGGAGTAATAACTGTCCTCTTGAAGCAAAGAAATACAGGAAGTCAGCCATCAGTGGAAGGTTTACTTCACCTTAAGTAAATCAGGAATTTCATCCCTTGAAGTCACTAGTCCAATTAATCTTCTCCCAACAGTATCTGGGATGGCTTCTGTGATAACCTAAGAACACAAAGCATAAGAACTTCACTCAAATCTGCATCAAAATTGGGATATGCAAGAGATAAAATCTATGTTAATATTTCAAAACAGAACTTTGTGAAGTAATATATCTCACCTTATGCAGAATAGTATTAGACCTCGCAGCCTCCTTTCCCCCTTTCAAGAGAAGTCCATTCCCGCTACGAATTGCCAAAGAAGCAATCTGCTCAAGCCAGGTAAATATGATTTATATGAAGCTATAATTGAAAACAAAAAACACATACAGTTCCCCTCAAAGCAAGTATCAATATACAATATTAATGCCCCAATCCACTTTATGCTATCCTCACATGGAAGACCAATCAAGGTAGGTTATGAAACCATACAGCACACAGTGTACAGAAAAAAAAAAAAAAAAAAGAACTCTGTTGAACTACCTGTACTAGAGCATCTGGTCGAGCCTCGAAGACTATCAGGAGAACGCCTAAAGGACATGATGTCTTCTCCAAGAGGAGTCCATCAGCAAGCTGGATGGCGTATAAGTAATCATAAACAACAGAAGTCATCAATACACAATTTTGAGATCATAAATTAACTTGACTAGAACATCAGGAAAACAAATTCCATCTCACATTATGGCAGCTGAGTGTTAGAATTAAAACCAAAACTGCAAACCTTGTCCATGAAAAGTGAAGGAAAAAAATCAACAAAAATTATGCACAAACACAAGGGGAACTTCGAACACATTTCCTCACCTCAGTCTTTTTCAGAACACGGCCAATGGGGTCTTCCATATTTGCAAGAACGCGAACTGAGTTTGCTAGTTTTTTAATCTGCCAAAATTACAAAGACAAGAAATCCAGAAGTTAATCAAAGAGAAATTTGAAGGAAAAGATCAGATAGTGGGGAAAAGAGGAAGAAGATAAAGCCAAAACAAACTAGAAAATACAATTTTGGATATAAAGAAGTTCAAGCAACCCAGTATGCCTCTATAAAACAGAAAACGTTCAAAAAATAAAAATATTAGCATAGTCCAAAATATCTTGCCTTCCCAGGCTTTAAAGCCAGCCGAGCTATCAAGGATGTTGCCATTCTAGCTGCCTCTGCAGCATCGAGATCAGCTTCATTTTCTGCCTTGATCAAATTTTCATTGGCTTCAAGGGCATCAGCTATTCCCAGCAATATTTTCTTCCGATCTTCAGAGGATAATGCCTGGTGCAAAATACACTACTAAGATACTTTGCTGCCAAAATACAATGAAGGCAAGGGATATCTCAATTCCCAAGGGAACAATACTCTATGGCACCAAATGCAGAAAGTTTTGAAAATCTGTTCGCATACTATAGTACCTGAAGCCTTCTGGAACTTTCCCTTGCTGCTACTGCCATCTCACGTGCATCAAATTCTTTAACCGAGGCCCACAAATGAGCATTTTTGTGGAAGAGAGTGCCAACATCCTCTCCTTGCAGGACTTTAAGGATGTTTTCAGGAACAAATCCGCTGGCAAAGGAGGAAAAAAAACATTAAGAAGCAACAAAAGAGATTTACTATGATTTCTTAACAAATGCAGATCAAATATGGGATTAAAATGGGACAGAAAAAGCGAACAAAGTTACAATGGAGAAGTTTTATCATGGATAATGTATGGAATGAATAAATACCTGGCTATAACAACAGGGACACCAGCTTCAGCTGCATTTACCGCTGCTTTTACCTTAGCTGTCATTCCCCCTCTTCCCACTCTAGACTTGTCTCCAAAAGTGATCTCAGTCTGATGAACTTCTTTGATGTAAGTTCGTATCAGCTTTGAATGTGGACCACTAGGAGGCCCACTGTAAAGGCCCTCAACATCACTCAATAAAACAAGAAGATCAGCTTTTAGTTCCAAAGCCAGCAAGGCAGCTAAACTATCATTATCCCAAAATATACCGGAAGAATCCTGCAGAAGCATTCAAGACGAATACTATAACTCCGAAGAGACACCATAACAGAAAAAAATTAATAGAAACGAATACAGATAGTAATGGAAATGGCATGGATAACATGTAATGTAGTAGTCGTGTGCAAAAAAACGAGGAGGGTTAAGATAACCCACAATTGAAAACATGAGTTACAGACCTCATATGGATCTTTCCTGGTACTCACTGCATCGTTCTCATTGAATATTGGAACGACCCTCAGAGATAACAGCGATTTTACAGTCTCATTAAGTTGCCTTCTAAAATCTTTATCTCTAAAATCATGATCAGTCACAAGAAGCTGTGCTGATGTCACATCCAACTGGACCAACAAAGAGTTTCAGGTTATAGAAACATCATTCATGAAATAAAAAGAGATAATAATGGCCAAGCCAGTGAGCACCTGACTGAACAATGTATCATACAAAGCCATGAGACTGTTCTGACCAACAGCTGCACAAGCTTTCCCATCAAGATCAACTTGTGGTTTCTGGAGATCAGCAAAGCTACAAAACATACAAACCATAGATAACAACTTTTTACCATAAAACTAAAAAGAAAATGGAATATCTTTTCACATAGAACCTGAATTCATACAAACTTTTATCTGAGTTTATTTCTCCACGATAAGATCTACAAAAATTTAAACAAGAAAACGGAAGAAAAGAAAGAACCTGGTGTTGACTAATCTCCGGTACTTGAGCTTCTGGCGACCAATGCCAACAGCACCTGATGTCACCACAATAACTTCATAACCTTGAGAGTTTAATTCTTTGATCTGCATTTGAAGTTGATAAAATTTAAGCTTCAAGAAAAACCATATAATGGAGTTGCATAAGCAAAACCAGATAGCGTTACTTGCTCACAAAGGGATCCTAATCTCCCAAGCGCCAATCTTCCATCATTTCTAGTTACAACAGCAGTCCCAACCTGCCATAATAGAATAGTAGAATTTCAACAAATGCTCACACCAATAACTACCACAACAATATCCCAATTTGGCATTTCCTAATCCAGTACCCAAAATCACAGACACTTTTCAGAAACTTAAAATGGTATATCTCAAATCTTATCTTTCTCGCTGGTACGGACATGGAAAAAGCAAAGGAAACAGGAAATCCTGAAAAAGCTCAAAACTTTGGCAGTTCCCAAGTACATATATGTAAGACTTCAAGGTAATTAAACTAGGACTGCACATGCAATTTTCATTTTTCATTCTTCACGGAGAGAACTGGCATCATATCATATTCAAGAAAGTACTCCAAATTTATGCCATTGCCTTGCATTAAGAACAAAAGCAAAAGTAAATCATCTAGAAAAACTAAACAAGAAGAAGTTGACACGCAATATCTGTGAAAACACAATAAGGTAAGAAGAAAGGAGAGACCTTGATGATAAGACGTTTCACGTCTTTAACAAAGCCGCGAGCAGACTCCAAGTGGCTCATGTTCAAAGTCAGCCACACTATTGTGAGAACTTACACAGGGACTGAACAAAGAAAAGAGAGAAAGAAACAGAAAGAAGAAGATACGGCGCAGACTGATAGATGATGTGAAGGAGATGAAGCTAGTTGAGCTGGTGTCCAGCAAATCTAGCGAGAAAGCCCAATACCACGTGCCACGTCCAATTGTTTTTTCTTCTTCTTTATTTATAATAATGATTAATGAGTACAAGACGTGTTTGGATGTCGAGAAAATAGGAAATAAAGAAAATATAATTACCCCTGGCGGCTACTTGAACACAGTCCTTGTTTCCTATTCTCCATAGGAAAATTGGCCTTATTTTATTCAGTACCTACTGTATTTTCTCACCACTAAATACATAATTTACCAAATCGAAATATTTGGCATATGCTTTTGTTGGATTTTGTGTTTGTCATTTGAGTTGGCTGTCTCTTACAACTTTCAACGGATAAAAGAAAAAAAAGGGTCAGCATATAGAAGACAAAAACTCTACTCATCTTCACACAACTTCAAGAAACAATGTTCAGAATCAATTCCTACTATGTAGTTACAGCACAGAACGATTGATCCTATCAAACCAATCTAAACCAGAAGCCAAGTGAGTACGCAGCCAAACAAGTTACAATGAAATCACCCAAGTAAGCTTTGCTACTTCAGTCATTGGCTATTTACACAAAATGGTCCAAGTACCAAAATTAGGACTTGAAAATGTAAGTCTCTTTCCTCATTGTCTAATAACAGTGGAAAATCGTACTTTCCGCAAAAAGAGTCCTCTCTGCTCGAAAACTTCTAATTTTAACTACGGCCAAACCAACTCCATACACAGCATAACAACAGAACACTGACTTGACATTCTTCGATGTGTCATCTTTCTTTGTGAAATAAAATGATGACAGGATCTCCCAGCAAAATATTCGCACACTAATGTTATGGGTTGCTGAGAAATGCCATGGAAGGGCTCAAGCAAAGAACCATACTTTGATAAAGATAGCCAGGGCCAGTTGCAAACAGAATGATGCAACCAGCACAACTGTAAGATCATTCCCCTCGAGATAAGACCTGAGGTTTGCCGTGATAAAAAAGGCCGAGTCAACTCCTGCACCAAGTATGATGATCCACCGGATAATCTCAACTGGGATGATCAACAGAAACTGTAAACAACATAGGGCCAGCATCGGATGATAAGGTCCTTCAAGGAAGTTCAAAAATCATAAAAGCAAAGACCTATCGGACACTTACAGAGCACAGAATAAAGATGAAGAGAGAATATCCCCACAAGCACCAAAACTGAATAAGGTTGGCTTTTGATCCTAGGTATTGAAGCAAGAAGTAAAACGCCAACGGCACCACAAGTGCATACCCATATACTGAACATGCTGCCACATTAATGTATCCAACGTCAAAGCTCCAGGAAACGCTGCTGTCTGTGTGTTTCTGTATGAGGTAAGTGGCACAATTTCCAAAAGATGCAAGCACAAATACCAATGTTGTCGAGATCCATACAAGCCCATATCTAGGATTTCAGAGTTTAACAAAAATAGCACATTAGGTATTTGGTGAATATTAAGCCCCTCTTGTGGACTTTGTATACTTGGTTAAACGAAATCAATGCCATGCATCTAGTTCTCCAAGGAAAATTAAATTCTTAGGATGCTGAATCACATCATTTCACATGGTTTGTTCTAGCAATCAATATCTTTTCATCTGAAAGGTAGACACAAGCATGGGAAGAATACAGAAATGATGCTTCAAGATAGTTATCGCAGTGCATTAGTATACTTAGGAAAGGAATATCTCAAACTAATATATTTTATCTAAATTGGTAGAAGCAAAGGAAATGAGAAACGGGAGAAACAAAAAAGCAAGCAAAATGATTTGGAGGTGAGGGCGAAGAGTGATTTCAAACTCACAAATCAGGGTTTGCATCAATCTTGTTGAAAAAATTTCCACCAACAGGGTAGAAAGAGCTCATCAATCTGTTCAGGACAACATCTGAATCTACATCAAAGTACTGTGTGTATGATGAGACACTAAAAACTCCGTGCCACTGGTTTGGTGGTTGTTGCTCAAATCCTTCTGCAAGAATAGGAAGAGAGGCTATTAGAGGTTAGTGACATCTTTATATTAAATACAGCAGCAAATATGTAAGCAACAACAACCAAAAGATCACTGCATTGCTGTTGACATCCAAACATGAGGAAGGATCACACAAGTTCACACTTCCAAGGCCCGCTACTAAACAATCAAACGACAATCATCAGATGCTACATTAAAAAAGCCTACGAGCGTCATTTTTGTGTCTAGTGTTGCGATAAGCATTAAAAATATGGGCATAAGCCCACTACTAATAGATAATCGACCAACTATCATCAGATGCCATAGCTGCATCAAGATGCCACATTAAATTAAGCTTACAAGCATCGTTTTTGCGCCTAGTATTGCATAAAGCATAAACACGGGCATGAGCATTGTTACCAGGTGGAGTAGAAAGAGATTGGTACCCACGGCTGCTGCTTCCACCAACAGTGCTTGGAGGAGGGAGTGCTTGTATGATTGCTTGGGGTGCTACATTTTCCACATAACATTGCACACAAATTTTTAAGGACACTCTGAACTCTCAACACAAAATAAATGAAAAACCCTAAAGCAAAAGGATTGAAAGTTCAAACCTTGATAGTTCTTGGGGTTTTCTCCTTCAGTGACAACAGCCTATTAAATGGTGAACCATAAAAAGTCAGTCGATTAAATCAAGAAGAAACCTCATTTATTTCCATTGAATCAGACAAGGATGATCAAATTAAGTCCAGGAAAAGAAAAAAACACTAGACCAATCACTAAATTAACAGCAGAATTAACTCCTCCAAATTACCAAATCTACTTACTAATTAATCCACTTCCACACAAAAATTTAAAAAAAAAAAGAAAAAAAACTCGCATAACTGGAAAAAGCAATAAAAGTATAGCAAAATCCTAAAGAATGCTTACAGGTACGGAACCGAGCAAGTGGCTAGTAGGGAGGTTAGTGAAAGATTCGTCCATCTTGGAGAGAAAGAGAGGAATAGAAGAGTAATTGAAATCAATATAGAGAGACCAAACTGAATCGCGCGATTAGGGAATTCTAGAGAATTGGAAAAGAGTTGGGGGAATTGGAAGAAAAGCAAAGTAGTTGACCACTACGGGTTAAAAGAAAAAGCGCGGTAGCTTGTAGACCACGCGCCAATGGAGAACTGACCCAGCGCAGAGACAGAACCTTACTTTACACGCCTTGAAAGCTGTGTTCATCATGAAAACGATACGGTCGGGGCTAGCGTAAATATTAATAAATTATTTTTTAATTAAGATTAATTAATAATAAACAAATTATTAAATATAAGCAATAACTTATAATATATAATTTTTAAAAAAATTACTTAATTACTTTAAACACAACCAAATCAAAACTAATATACAAAATTTACATTTCAAACTTAGAAATTGAACTAGAAAACACCTGAAAATCCATTTAATCCATGAAATTATGAAAAAAAAAACTTAAAAGCTCTATATTTGGATTGGGCTTGAATATTTAAACAATAATTAATACTAAAAAAATTCGAACTTTACTAGTTTAAAAAATAGCTTTTTCAAGTTTTAAGATTTTACGGAATAAAATAAAATAAAAATAAAAAATAACCTATTTATTAATTATAAATAAAAATAATGCATAATACCGAGGAGCTCGCGTATCAGCATAACTTTTTACTCAACGACCTAGCGTTTCAGCATAATTTTTACTCAATTGTTGGATTATGAATTAGGAAAGAAAATATGCAACATTGCTTCATACTTTTAAATTAAGATGTTCAAACTTTTCATTTACATTGTACAAAAGCATAGTCACCAGATTACTGAGATTTTGTGCGTGTTTTTTAGTGTTACTATCACGAATCATAGTTCACTATAGTTACGCCAGACAGCACGAAACTCTTCACGGAAGGTGTTCAGTCGCGCTTTGAGGTTTGGTGTTCCGAGGCTGGCATGAAGAACAGTAACTGCAGGTAGACACAGATACACAAATAGAACTGTCAAGTTCGTATGACGATGTTTACAACTTGATGGGAAGAGATGGATATTAGTGAGATTTACCAAGAAGGCCAATAACAAGCGCCCAGACAACATGTAATAGAGTGCCAGAGGCAAACCAGAGAACAAAACTGGCTGCAAAAGTAAAATTCGAATATGCTATCAGAATTCGGGTGATTGGAACGCATCTTACCAGTCATCCACCAGATTTATTGAAAGGAAGAGAGTTTGGGAAATTTTAAAACGTACCAGTTGAGAACAAGAAGACAAACATTGCACGAGGTTGCCCGCAGATGTACGTTGATTTTTTCGCTGATGGACGGCCACGAATAACAGGCCTGTAAACCAACAATTTCATATAATTACGGCTCATGTTCATATCAGAAGGAAAAACAAGCATGTTAGGAAATTAGTAACTCACATGTGCGGAGGCCTCATTTTCGCAGCCCAATGAGGAGAGAACCTCCTCACTGTTCTTGTTACCTTCTCATTGAAAGTAACTGCAAAACTGCCACAGTGGTAACCTTTACTAAAACCGCTAAAGAAATAGAATCACAAAATAATATATATATTCAAAACTATCAAGTGCAAATTTAAAAAAAAAAAGCCAAAATCCGTAGCCTTTTATCATCTAAAAATTAAATGAAAACGCTCTTAACAGGTCGATAGTCCACAACCAAAACATATTCTATTCCCAGCTCCACGCCAGATAATTGCTTCTAAAGTCATGCAGTAGCATATGGAAGACACTTATTCTTAATCCAGGAATCATTAGTGTAGTACATGCGAGTTGTGACCCCAAAATGCAAAATTAGATTCTTGCTCATAGAATCCTGGTTGAGTCTCTCTTCACCATTAACTACTCCTTTCCATGTCTGACCCTCAACAATTGCTGAAATGCTATCTCACTAGGGCAAGTCCAACAAGCAATCAGAGTAACTGAATGAAAGAAAAAGGTCTTGACACCATCACATCCTAAGAGATAGATGGAATGCAAACTGTTAAACGTCCCTAACATCATTTCCATGAGAACCCTCATGAAATGCTCAAGTACAGATTCAAAATATAGATAATAGTCCTATACTTTTACTGTTTCGTAAGAAGCAACCGAAGTAGCAATTGAATCAATTTTCCATCCCATAATCCAAAGTGCCCAAGAGTAACAAATTCAGAGAACTAGCGAAAAGCGTCCTAGCGATGGAACTGCTTGATAAGCAGCTTTTTATGTTTTGCAATCTCAACGTGTTGCATCTTAACAACCTTTTCTCATGAACCCCAAAATGAAAATATACAACCTTGCTCAGTAGGAGTAATTAAGTAACTAACATAGGTAATAGGTTAAAATTGCTCGTACTTCAAGTGAATTCAGGAAACAAATGCAAGGGGTAACATGGGATTCACAGATGTTACCTACCTATCGTTAAAAAAACCAATGCTTAAAGCTGATAGAGCAGCGGCAACAACAGCCAGTGGCCTTGTTATACATGCAACCCCTGAATCAAAACAATCAATTAGCTGCAAATTCCAGCAACCGGAACTACAAATATATTGGAAAAGAAAAGAACGGCTTTCACGAATTACCAAGAATGAAAATCATCAAAATGAAGTAGTTCGTTCTATAGCTGCCAAAAAATGGAAACAAGTTCAACTTGCAAGTATAAACAATTCAATTAAAATGAGCAACAGATTATCTTTATGAAAACAAAATGATGGAGCTTGATCTCAAAGAACATAAACGACACAACAGAATCAGAAAAATCATTAATAAAATGAAGTTAGCGAAATTAAATTAGAAGAAGAAATAATTTTTTTTGTACTAATTAAAAACAATTTATCCCCCAGACATTATTAAAGTCTTTTTCCCCAAATTGTTTTCATTAAACCAAACAGAATACAAGGCGCCGATTCTGTTTAAGACCCATAATTCAAGAAAACTAAAGAGAAATTCGAGCGAGAGAGAGAGAGAGAGATAGATTACTAGTAAAGATTGCACTTGAGACGGCTAGTCCATTTCGAAGATGCACGAGGGACAGTGAATTTGGAGAAGAATTCGTTGAGAGGACGAGGCGGTGTTGACCACTCCACTTCTCGCAAAGCTCCGATCAGATCTTCCGCAGTTACGTTTCCCCAATCCATCAGAACTTCACTTCTTTGATTAATCAAAAATCGGGAGGTGAAATAGAAGAAGAAATCGGCGGGAAGACGGTGGATACTTGAGTCGCCGGCAGAAGTTTCTCCTCTTACAGATTTCCTTACCCTCTTTGTTAAGGATTTTGTTTTATACTTTTATTACGTAATAAAGATTTCTATAAAAAAATTCTCAATTTATTTACCAAAGAGTTCAAAAGAAAGCAAGATGTCTGAGCCCGGGTTCGAACCGGGGACCTCTAGTGTGTGAGACTAGCGTGATAACCAACTACACCACCCAGACATTGTTGGTGTTTTACATTGTCAGGCCTTATTATGTATCTCTTGTTTGAAATTAGGAAAGATAAAAATAGTTTAGTTGAATTAAGACTAAATTAGATTTTAATCTGCTAACT
>JANIHZ010000147.1:73446-91722 GCA_027478365.1 Erythroxylum rufum | reverse complement strand
TTTGTTTGGGCGAGAGAGGAACCGTTTCATAGTCACGTGCACGTTGACGTAAAAGCCTTCTCCCGGGTGCCCGCTTGTGGCCCACGAGATCCGAAAAGTGGACTCGTTTTATTCACGGAGTAAACTTCGGTTGCTCTATTTTGTTCACGGAACCCTCGAGCCAATTATTGTGTGCATTTGCATTTTGACATGTTAAGTTGTGATGCAAATTGTGAAAAATGCTTAGATGATGGATTACACCAATTATGGTTAATGTATTATGTATTGAATTATGCATTGTGAATGTTGAGCTTACAGTGTTGGATTAAGATGAGATGAATGTGCTTATATGAATGTTCATATTTATATATATGCTTGTTTGTGTGGCTCATCGCCAATGGCTATAAACATATTAGCCACTGAGTTGTGTAGCTCAACTCATTACTTTCCCTCCCCAGGTGCAGAACAAGAAGATTAGCGATCCTTGCAAGACAATTGGACGAACTCCGGGATAGTTAGCTTTTGTGTTGAGCTAGTTCAGACACCTTTGTATAGCTTGTTAAGCATGTCAAACATGGAGCATCCATTTGTATTGGTTTTAACTTTGTGATATGTATATTGATATGTAAATAAAGTTTGCTCAAGCATTTACTTTGCTTAGTAATGAGAATGAGAATTTGAGGATTTCATTTTGTGTATAATAATGTTATTTTTTTTAAAGGTTGAGTATGATGATTGTGGAAAATGAATTTTGTGTATGCATATGCTTCTTCGTCGAGTTTGCGAATTGTTGCTTGTTTTTAGAATAACATGTTAGAGATTGGAAAGGTTATATGGGATGAAACATTTGAAGTGAGAGTTAGAAGTGTAACGAAGAGTATTTAGCGGTTGAATTGAATTGAATGTTTAGGGAGTGATATTACATCAGAATATGTTAAAATTGGGAAGAATGTGTGTGATGAATCATTTGGAGTTGGGATTCAATGATTTTTGTAGTTGGTTAATGGATTTGAAGTGATTTTGTGGTATAGAAGAAGTGAGGTTGGGATGAATGTTAAGTTTTGCATGAGGATAAAAATGTGTATGCTGATTCAAGGGAAATTCTAGAATAATTGAGATAGAATTGGTCAAATTTTCCTTCTTTGAAGTTGTATCTTGTCCTTTTATCTTTCGAACGATACCAATTTTTCGAGTTTTTGATATCGGAGTTGAGAGTTATGCTCATTACAAGTTAGGATGTCGTGGTGAACGAAATTCCCGAACCTTTAGAGTATATAAAGTGATATCGGGCTAGAAAAAGTTGATTTTTGGTAAGATATGAGTAAAGGGGAAGTTAGGTTGGGTTTAGGACCCTTTGGAGAGGTCTTGAAGGGTGAAAATTTTGTTACACCCGAAGGTTACACGGTCTGCCCGTGTGAATTTACACGGGCCATGTAAATCTGGGCGCGGGACACATTTCACCCAAAGGTTACACGGCCTGACCGTGTGATTTCACACGGTCCGTATAATTTGACCCTCTTAACGATAGAATTTGAATTTTTAGTCTTCATAAAAGTTGTATCCCTGGATGTCTACTTTCTATTCGTCTAAAAATAAAGTCAATCCGACCTCTATATGAGAGTTATGGCATTTGCGCCAAAGTATGTTCAATAGGAATCAGGATACGAACATGTTTGATTCGTTTGCCCATAACTCCTTCGTCCGACCTCCGATTGAGGTGATTCTTGAGGTGTTAGATTTATAACATGTTTTTCTATATCTCCATAAAAATTTATAGCCTTTGGAGTTAAATTAAAGAAGGTTGATGGAATGAAAGTGAGTGGTTGGGTTGGAGAGCTTAATCGGGCTATAAACATACTTTAGATTTTTAAGCATATCTTGAGTTATAGAGCTCCAATTAAAGTGATTCTTGCTTCAAAACAAACTAGAGACTTGGAGCTACGATTTATTTGGAGAAGTTAAATTGAAATTTGGGTTTGAAGATTTCCAAATTCTGTTCACAAACAGGAGAAATGAGTTTAAACATGGTGACTGTTTTATATGGGCACGCCGTTGAGCATATTGTGAGGAAAATTTTTGGGGTGTTACAAGAATGAAGATGAAATGATGAGGGTCAATTGAAGTAACCCTTTAAGGTGCTATGAGCACGTCTTATGTTATGATTTTTGGAGCGATCGTTGGGCTTCAAAAACGGGGCCCAACATTAAAGGTCAACACATCAAATCTAGAAGAAAATCAGTTCTAGAATTAGTTCACTCTGATGTATGGCAAGTACCAGTTCTGTCCCTGGGAGGAGCAAAGTACTTTGTGCCCTTCATTGATGATTATTCCAAGAGATATTGGGTGTATCCAATTAAGAGGAAGGAATATGTATTTCTAGTCTTCAAAGTTTACAAAGCACAGGTAGAACTTGAATTTGGAAAGAAGATTAAGCTTTTGAGGACAGATAATGGAGGAAAATACATTGGTGATGAATTTGATCAATTCTACAAGCAAAAAGACATTAAAAGGCAGTTTACAACGACATACACTCCTTAACAAAATGGAGTGGCAGAGTGGATGAATAGAACTTTGCTGGAGAGAACTAGAGCGATGTTGGCAATTACAAGCTTAGACAAGACTTTCTGAGAAGAAGTAGTTAACATCGGTTATTATATGGTAAATTGGGCCCTATCAACTGCAATTGAGGTGAAGACACCGATGGAGATATGGACTGGTAAGCCATTTGATTATTCAAATCTTAATATATTTGGAAGTCTTATACAAGTGTAGTACAATCCCCAAGAAACTACGAAGCTGGATCCAAAATCTAGGAAATTTTTATTCTTGGGGTATGCTGATGAGGTGAAGGGATATCGCCTATAGGATCCTACTGCCTATAAGGTTATCATTATTAGGAATGTAATCTTTGTAGGTGAGCTACAAAAGAAAGGAGAAGATGATAGCACATCAAAGGAAGATTCAGAGACTATTGTTGTTCATGTGGAAAAGGAATCCTAAATGGATTCTTCTGAAGCAGTACCAGAACACGAGGCACAATAACCAATAGAGTATGAGGTTCTAAAGACTCGTCAATCAAATCGCCCAAAAGGCAACCAGATTAGCATTCAAACTATATTATGGAGAGCAACATATTGTATTTTAACTAAGAATAGGGAGTCATCAACTCTTAAGGAGGCAATAAACTATTCAGATGCATCTCAATAGATGGCAGCAATGTGTGAAGAAATTAAAGCTCTTTATAAAAATAAGACTTGGGAACTTATGCCACTACCATAAGGAAGGAAGGCCATCGATAATAAATGGATATAAGATCAAACAAAATGGCGATGATCAAGTTGAGCGATATCGTGCAAGATTGGTAGTGAAAGGATATGCTCAGAAGGAAGGGATTGACTTTAATGAAATATTTTTTTCCTTGTTGTTTGACTTACTACAGTCTGAGTAGTCCTCACAATAAGTGTTACGTTTGATTTAAATCTAGAGCAATTAGATGTAAAGATAGCTTTTTTTTATGGAGATCTTGAAGAATAGATTTATATGCTCTAACTTGAAGGTTTTGAAAAAGAAAGAAAGGAGAACTTGGTTTGCAGGTTGAACAAATCTCTGTACGGTATAAAGCAGGCATCAAGGTATTGGTACAAGAGTTTTGATTCCTTCATTATGAACCTTGAATACAGCAGACTAAATGCAGAAACTTATGCATATTTCAAGAGGTTTGGTGACAATGAATTCACTTTCTTATTGTTGTATGTAGACAGCATGTTAGTAACAGGCCCCAACAAAGATCATATTATAGAATTGAAGGCTTAGTTAGCTAAGGAATTTAAAAGGAAGGACTTAGGACCAAAAAATAAGATTCTAGGGATGCAAAATCGCTAAGATGGAAGTAACAGGAAGATTTATCTTTCTCAGAAGAATTATCCGAAAAAGATCTTGCGACGTTTCAATATGTAAGATTGTAAGCCAATTTCTACCCCACTTTCTGTTAATTTCAAGTTATCATCCAACATAAGTCCTAACAATGAAGATGAGAGAATGGATATGCCTCGAGTACCGTATGCATCAGCAGTGAGAAGCTTAATGTTTGTTATGATTCGTACAAAACTTAACGTTGCACATGCAGTGGTAGTTAGTTGATACATAGGAAATCCTAGCAGAAAGCACTGGAATGCTTTAAAGAGAGTACTGAGATGCATTAAAGGGACCTCAAATGTTGCACCATGTTATGAGGCATCAAACTTTGGTGTCGATCCTCTTGCGGCCAGATGGAAACATGAGCAATATAAAAATGACAAGGGAGAAAGAATGGTGTGAAGATCTGATTGACTGTCAATCAAATCTTCAACTGGGAGATTGTTGCTGCTAGCTACACCAAAGTCAATAAAGGTTGTTGCCGACTGCATAAAGTCAGAAAATGTAAGAAGAAGAAGAAGAAGAAGGACAATTGTGGACAATCCGTCCACAGCTAACTAAATGTGTTTGAACGGCCTATAAATAAGCCCTCTTCAATCAAATGTTCAACTGGGAGATTGTTGTTGTCGACTACACCAAAGTCATTAAGGGTTGTTGCCGACTGCCAAAGTAAGAAAATGGAGAAAGAAAAAGAAGAAGGACAGTTGTGGACATCTATCTATAGCTAGTTAAACGTGTTTGGGAGGCCTATAAATAGGCCCTCCTAGATCAATTTTCATTCATCCCAGAAATCTCTCTTCTTCAATTTAAACTCCACAGTTTAGAGAATGTTTCTCCTATTTCTTGAGAGAGTTAAGAGTGTCTCCTTGTAAAATAGAGAGAAATTGTAATTCTTAAATTTCCTAATAAAGTTTCTTCTTCTTACCTATAATTTTTACCCTAATTTGTTTCGGAGTTTTCCACATAAAATCTATGTGTTTATCTTTTTATTACTATTCCTTCAATTCAATTTACCTACAAACCTACTCTAATTTGGTCAATTGTCTCAATAAATACTAGTTCTTACAATCCTTACATGATTAACTCTTTCTTACTAATACTAACCAGAGTTCCACATGCAGATGCGGTTAAGTCAAGCAGTAAAATAATTTCAATCAGACATTAAAGAGCTTTTTTCAACGCTTGTTTCTTTCCTCTTCCACTCAACTTGTTGATGTATTCAACAAGAATTTGACTAGTCGTTTGCATCATAATATGTACGTAAGTTAGGATTGTTGGACTCTCCGCAATCTCCTACATGAGGGGCACTATTAGTCAAACTAGTTAAAGTAAGCGGAAACATATATACTGTAGTTAGTGGATTTTTTGTGTTTTGCTTTATTTATTCTGCACAAAACAGAAAATCAATGCTTATTTCTCTCGATAACAATAATCCTCATAAATAAGGAAACTTTTGTTGAATTATGGACAAATTTTCCAAATCTGATGTTGTGCATGTGAGTCTTTTGTTCAGAGACTTAGTCAGATGGGGCTAGATGATAGACTAAAACTTTTGCAGACTAAAACTTTTGCAGTTCACCAAAGAAAATAGTGTGCTTTGGATGCGGGATAATACCAATAATTACTGCTCAAAATGAATTATGGAAAAAGTGATAATCTAATTGACATCCATAAGAGTACATGCCACGATAACAAAAGGGAATGCATCTTTTCCATTTCTAACTTTCCCTATTTCTCCCACGAATCATCATTCGAAGTGTCCAAAGAAAGTAAAGATACCCGATGGAAGACGAAGAGAAGAGGGTCTGCCTGATGATGGTTCTCATAGAGTGGTTGAAGCATTAACAAAAGTGGCATATAGTAGCTGATCATCACACCCGTGAAAAAGCAATGTAGATATTGCCATATCCATTTTCTGGTTCCAAACACAAACCATCACATACCTTTGATTATCTTTACCAAATTCCTGTTTTCTGTTTGTTCTCTCAACCGTCCTTTGAAAACACTAGTAGAATTTCATTGCCTAACCAAGACTTGGGGTTGAGAGTAGCTAAATTAATAAAAACCCCTGAAATTCAGGATCGAGAAGCAGATCTCAATGGAGTGTGGACAAGTTTGGCGAAAGAATATAAAGTTGGAGACTCCAGTAGAGACTGATTATCATCACCATCATCATCACTTATCTAGTAGTGGCATAAAGTTTCAACCGACTAGTCCTTGGGGGATTGGGACTCCCACCTTAACAAGACAACCAAGTGCAACTAAGAACACTTGTCTGTACTCTCCGACCAACCATGCTGGTTCATTTGGGTGCCAAATTCACCGTGCACCTAACCTCTAACGAACCAAAAGCATCGATTCCAGAGTTTAGCTGGACACGAATTCAGGGACAAATGGTGGTGTGGCTGCGAATGTAAATGCAATTGAGGGCCATTAGAAAGCTTACATGCATGTATTAAGTGTATGTTGCTATTGTTACACGTTGTTGGCTACAATGTTGTACTTAAAGTTCTTCTATGATGATTACCTTCAAGCAATTTCTTTTATATAGTTAGTACTCTACCAAATCCTTTAGTGTTCCTCGGATTGATCAGGGTAAAATTAAAGATAATTCATGTTTGTTGAACAGGTGAGCCTGAAATGGGATAGATTATGAGAAACAAAGACTTAGGACTAATAAACAAAACCACAAATGATCTTAGGGTTCATATCTTTAACGATTATTGTTAAATAGGTACATATCGGGTAACATCTAATTATCCGTGTAAGCAGATTTTTAGAATATGTTCAGAAACCAAAAGTTGAACATCGAAAATTTTGAAGAGTTAATCATTCAGTATAAATTTTATTTAAAATATATTATTAATTTTACACTAATTATTGTTCCTTTTTAAAATAGAAATATAACTTAATAGTATAAAATATTTTTTCCTAGGAATAAGATAATAAATAAATTAAAAGAGAAAATTGTAAATTTTTTAATCTAATAAATTGAAAAATTAAATTATATTGTTATTTGAATTACACTATTAAACTATATTTTAAAATTTTTGATATTACGTGCAAATGGTCCACTCATATAATATTATATCCATATGAAAAAAGACAGAGAAGTTGACAGATGTCCTGCTGAAAGCCTTATCTGAGGCTCAGATTTGATGCCCCATTAATGCAGTTTGGAAATGAGCTATAGCGAATCTGAACGATTTCGCCTATTTGGCTACATCAGATTATTGCCATGAACCCGTTTCAGTTACCAGAAGGGTCCCTCAAAAATGGTCATTCATGCCTACGAACAGGTTCTGTCAGATATTGATAATAGAATTTCCTCCTGATCAGTTTATTGGACTGTAGTTGCATTACATCATTTTATAGGCAATTCTTCGGCACGACCATCACATCAATGCCAAAGTTTTGAGTTTTGACCTTTTTCAGGTCCAAAGCTAGAAAGCTTGTGATTTTTGCCTCTTGTTCAGTAATGGGAAATGAATTGTGTTTGCTTGAACCATATCACAAGATGTCTTTTAAAACGACTCTAGGGCAGAAGACAGACATAAATAAATAACACCCTGGAGGTTTAACAGAAAGGAGGAGAAGCGATGCATGCAGATGTAGTAGCTTGAGATCAGGAGTTTAGTGAGGAAAACCATGATGATCATAAGGACTGAAATGATCGCAACAATAATGATGACCTGCGTATAATTATAGGACCAACGGTCTGTTTTTGATTTTTCACTAAACTTTATTCTATTCCTTTACCCTTTGTTTAGAGTAGAGTTGGAGCTCAGCACCCAGCTTTTTAACTTCATTGATACGATTATCTCCAAAATGATGGCCTCGTCCTTGAGTTCTTCGTAAACAAAATAAAAACAGGTGTCGTCAGAGATTTCAATGGATGTCCCATTTTTAGCATTCATCTGTAGTTTTCAGGCGTGCACTTCTCCAGGATGCCACCTACATGCCGAGACATAAGAATTGACAGGGCAATCTTATGCTTTCCACATAAAACGCATCTTACCAAATAGTAAACTTTCTAGTCCGCATGCATGCATAATTGATATTTTTAAAAATGGCTGATAATAGCTACCTTACCACAAATCATTTCTTCGATTACATGTCGGAAAACTATTCAACAAGCCAAAAACATCCCAGAACAGAAAGGACCTTGATCATTTGTAACCAGTGCTTGTCCCATTAAACCCTTTACCTTAAATAGTTCTTTCAATGTTCTACTCACTTTACCATGATAAGTTTAGTTTAGTTTCTACTGATCTGCATAGTTAGTAGGCATTGCTGCTTTCTTTTTATTACCAGGATTTTCCCATCTATCAAACAGATGAAAAAAATGGACTTACGATCAACTTTCTCGATCTTGTAGGTGATTGAATTGCCTCAACAATCTGTTTTACACGCATACTCGAAATCGATACTTATTTTCTGTTGTCAACAAACAATACGCCCATTTGCTTCTGTTCATCATTCTTTCAACAATCACTAGGACAGAAAGGCATGATTTTGCGTGGTCTTATCTCCAATAATGCCATTGTCAGATTAAAAACGGGTACATGTATCATTCAGAGGAAGAGGTCCTGATGATCGATGAGAACCCAAACAAATGGTACTTCACTACAATGATCTGATGCCAGCCGCAAAATTCGGATAATCACATGGAATTGGAAATGTCAAACTGACTCAAAATAAGGCAATAAGACACAAAAATTCGATCGCAACAGGCTAACAACACAATTATGTCAGGCACAACACGTAATAAACACTAATTGTGCAGTGAACAGAGAAGGATCAGTGAGTTGCAGCAAAGAGACAGAGACAGATGTTGCAGATTTATAGACACAAACAGGAACCTTGGTCCCACGTTCTTCTCTACACCAAAGAGCTATGTTATAGTTTCCAAATTAAGATCTGGCAAGAGATTTTGTTCCAACATCCTGAAAATCTTGATTCTTATTATATTGTTTTTATTACATTGATAATGCACATGAATAGTTTCTGATTCCGATCTACAAATAACAAGTGCACTTCAGAAAAGAAAAAAGAGCAGTGTATAGAGTTACACTTCATATTACAATCGATGCCTAAATTTCAAACAAAAATTTAATCAAGTCTTCTCGCTGGAATTTCTATTGATAGACAACAACTTACTAAACATTCTTTTGGGTCGTGTAGGAAGAGCACAAAAGGCTTTAAACTTGGAACTTCTCCCAAGACCATCTGATTGCAAATCGTGTTCATCCAAATTATCATCTTCAGCCAATTTCATTCTTAAAGTTGAGAGCTTTGACTTAGATGATTTCAGCCTTGAAACACTCCATTGATCTTCTCCTACGATGCTAGTATTAGTGCTTAATGCTGCTGTAGGTCTTGATGGGTCAATCTCATGTGAGGCTAAGAGTGCTTTAATGTTACTAGGAAGCTCAGTGACTTTCCCACCAGCCATGGCTGCTCTTGTTTGCTCAAAGAAGAGAACTTGCACGACGACTCTCAGAGGGAGTAACTCATTTTGTGCAGCATGCATGCAGGCTTCAACTGATAGCTTCTTGCAGTCCAGGGTTCGACACAACCGTTTCCTTTCAGACTTGTTTAGGTCTGGATGTGTCTGGATGTTCATACATGATGTTTTTGGTGAATTTCAATTCTTAATTATTAATGACAATTGAGTACCTCTTAAAGTTAGAAACTTGCTTAATTTTGGCCACCTATATGGCTTTTGGACCCTTCAACCATAAATAAACATATAAATGTAATGCTAACTCTCTGTCAATATGATTGAGTGAACCTTAGGCACATGTTTTCTGTAGCCCCGCAGATGCGAGTACATTCGAAGATTATAAATTTGCAAGTTCACTTCTCATTAATCCGACAAATGAGGCTAAATTTGCTAGGTCAGACTAGCATTAACTGCCAGTGCATTGTCGATGTGAGCTAACTCCAAGGTCAACAGAGTTGGTTATCTAACCGCTAGCAATGACCCACATTCTAGGATGTGATTGTGAAGTGCTAGCTAGGTATGGCTATTATGTGAAAAATGGTAAATTGTTTGAACCAAGAAGAAACTGTTATTTTACCTTAAGATAGATGTCAATGGCTCTGTATAGATCATCGTGATCAATCCTTGAGAAATCTGGTATGGACTCAGCAAGTGTAATAAACTTCGATAGAGGCAAATTGACATCTCTGGCAATCTCTTGAAGAAAACCATCCACAAGCTTTGCCACCTTCAATTTTGAACTATGGGATGCTGAAGATGACCTCCTGCTTTCTTGGAGCTCCAAATCAATGTTCTCTGCAGAACGAGACCTTCTCCTTTCAAACCCCAACTTGGATCTTGGAGGACTAGTTACAGGACTTTGCCCTTGAGCCATAAACTGCTCTAATATCGTCAGAACCATGTCTACGTCATACAAAGTACCATTTGTCTCTGAAAAAGAGGGTATTAACAAATCATTCACTGTTGCTTCCTCTAACTGAAGTCCCACTCTTCTAGCTAATTCCACCTTTGAAGACGACGAGGCACTTAGAATATTGGAAGCTTTTAAGAGCTTTAGCAGGAAACCGCAAGATACTGAACCTTTTTCTGCTGGAAGTAAGCTTACTATTGATTCCAAGATCACCCTATCCTTTGAAAACACCTCATTGGTTGAGTCTGAATCTGAGTCTGATGCTTCATTTTTGTGACCATTTACTTCCCTTGATATGTTAGGTAGCCATCTAGCTGCATAAATTTTCAATGCCTCCCCAATGAGATTAGAGGGTATTTTTCCTCCAGATTTAATAGCTATCATGCTTCTCCAGTACAGGTCTATGCCTAATTCTGCCATATCCTCAGCCCACCATCCTTTGCATGTTGATTTATGCCTTAGGCTCACTGCTCCATTGCAGGAGATATCATCCCTTCCCCTTCTGGAATAACTATGTGACAAGCTCACTTTTGAGGGATGGATTAAGACTTTAGAGGCTATGGCTTCTATACATCTGCTTGTAATTCCAAGATCTTCTGACCACAGAGGAAAAGCTTTGGTGCTTTGAAGAGTGACAATTGAGTCTTTCCAACCATGAAGTATGCAAGAATTGAAGAAAATTTCAAGCTTGCATATTAGGTTCCCCTTCTCAACATCCTCCGTCATTTGCAAATATTCTGCAGCACATCTTGCAGCTACAATGTTGTATGCACTAAGAGTGATGGTAATACCATAACAGAACTTGGCACAAAGTTCAAATGCTTCAATTCCACCAGGAAAATCTGGAAGTTGGACTATCTGGTGTGGTGAAGTGTCAGGGTACTCAGAGCAGAGTCTCTGTAAGCGCAAGCACTTGGACAACAAAGGAAACTACAGATGAAGAATTCATGCGAAATTAGCCTCAACTGATCGCAAACTAATTGTGAAACAAAAAGAAACAAAAAGTTTTTGAAGTTTTTACCTTGTGAAGCAAATATCTACTTCCTTGCACTTGAATTATGAGGTCACTAGAGACTTCAGAGGAGACAGACCTGCATTAAAGAAATAAATTCATGCCATTTCTTCCCAAGAAAAACTTCTTCAATCCATATCTTCATGTTTAGTAAGTTGAAAACTCTCACCTGACAGCTTCAGTGGAGTAGAAGGTGTCTGGTCTGGACCCTAGTTTCATAAACTTCATGTCTATTTCTTCTGATTTTCTTCCTGGTTTTACGTCTTCATCAGCTGCTTCTCAACATGGATAAACCAGATAAATCAGCCTGAAAAGCCTATGCAGGATTGACCACGAGGTCCTCAGAAGCCAAACAACGTTCTTCCTCCAAGAGCCAACTAGAGATGTTTTCCAAAGAAGAATACAAAGAAAACCAGCTATCTCTTCCTGTACAAAAATTTGCAACTTAGCAAGCCTGCAGTTAATTAGTCATTAAAAACTTCATTCTGTCGCCATAAAAAAGGTTATTAAAGGTGGAATTTTATTGGAGGAAAGAGGATACCCCAGATGAAAGGAATACCAGAAGAATTTATTGTGCGTAAGGTAGTCTCCTAGTTCTTATATTTTGGAATTACTAACATAAGCTGTCAAAACGATAGGAACCCCAGAAGATCAAACTGTCCAAGGTCCATGTCGTTTCAGTCGAATTCTATACCCCATGTGATTTGGACATGCAAATAAAGAATCAAAGCCACTGCAATCCCATCAAGATCAGATATATCTCACTCCCACCAAGACGATCAACTAAAAAAAGCATAACAAAAAAGAAGAAAAAAATAAGAAAATCTATCTGTTCTATAACCAGTATGCAAGGTCACACACCAACTTACCAATGCAAGCATAGAACAGAATTGTTGCTTAAACTAGAAAGATATCCACATGATAAAGAATGGCAATAAGAACGTAACCTCACGTCTAAGCCTCTTTGATGTGGCCAACAAGCATGAACTGCCAATCATTCATAACAAAAACCGAGTTTGAATCATGAAAATCTGTGAACTAGTACTATTCTTTTCCAATTTAGAGGAGGAATATGGTTGAAGGCATTTTTTCCAACGGACGTGCCAGCGTGAAATGAGAGGCGACACCCACGTGCTACTCCTGTGCCCACTTGCGCCCTTCCTTCTCATCATTGCCACAGCAATTTTTTTACAGTACAGTCCTTGATTATTTTAGTCAAACACTATTTTATACGCAACATCGTACACCTCTAGTGTTCCATTTCCATCGTTAATATCAGAAAGAGGATTACAGACAGAAAATTTTTACCAAGAAAAAGCCACAAAACAAGTTGAAATGGATTGGGTTTATACTTTAAAAGAACCAAAGAATAAAGAAAAGCAAGAAGGCCGAAAGAAAGAAAGAATAGGATATATGTATCACAATCCTTGTCTGCTTTAACCTTTCTCACCTGTATAGTTTACAGGCCATACGAATACCCCGGCATTTACCTAGAATATATAGAGCTACCCGTACCAGACTATCTGCAAGCATTAATGGTATATGGTCCACGACAAGAAACTTTACTTATTGCTGGTGTGAAATGAAGAAACAATGGTTTGCTGTGCAGGACTGATGTAGTGTCCGATATAAGGCAAGTGATTTCTGGGTCACAAAGTTTTCATTAATGAAATAATAGAAGTTTCATCCTTTGGCAGTTGAAGGATCATTTTCAACTTCTTTGGCATTGGATTCTTGCTGGTTGCAATCTTTTATAAAAAGAACTTGATCTTCAAGTCTGTAAGGTTGTGATTTATGGGAATATGGGCCCTAGTTTATTGATCCAACTAACCTAAGACTAATTAAGCATACGATGTTTGGTACTCCAAACCTTTGATGGTTGCATTTGCCTTGGCAGAAATATCGGAATTGTTTATCAAAAGCTAGCAATGAACAATCATGGGGGCGGGTTCTGTGAAATTTAATGTATAGAACTGGGTCAGCTTCTGATAACTTCATTTGTTCTTGTGTAAACTAGGCAGCCCCACATCAGTTACGAGTTAACCAGGCCAACTAAACTAGGGGTGTTTACATCACCTCAATGATGAAACAATTGCTTTTTAGCCTGATACATTTTTCTTTTCTAAACAATTGCTCTTCAGATTTTATTTCTTCCTCCTTGTTGTTTCAATGAAGTGACAGCAGTATCAGGAGTTGAACAATAAAGGGGAGATCCATGTTTCTCATGAGAATGAGTTTGATGATTTCATTCTACCGGGGATTATCCCAAGATGATCAGGAATATTATCCTTTGCAAAAAGAGTACTATGTGTGGTCCACCCACTAACATCAACAAAGGAGGAAAGTTCAGCCGATGACGTTTTTGGTAGCTATAACTACTCTTAATTTAGGTTTAATTTGTTCCACTAATGGTTTGCCAGCGCTACTATCCTCTATCCAAAGGCAGTACCCTTCAATTTACTATGGCTAGACTTGACAGAAAATAATTTACTATAGCTAGACTTGACAGAAAATGCAGTACTTTTCTGCAGACTAGAAAACAACAAGTCACCGAAATCCGCAAGAAAGTGAGAGGATACAGTGGAATATAATCCTGGAAAGTTGTGAAGTTTCTACTTTTTTCTATGCTCATTTACACTAAATGGCGGGAAGGTTGAACAGCAAACGAAAATATTATTAAACCCTTACAAGTGTTCTAGCTGCAGAAAAAATTGGAACAAGAAAACCAATAAAAAGATAACAGTGTATAATCAACAGACACAAACACGCACCTAGTCAGATTCCCAGTTGCTATTACGTGTTGGAAATTGCTCAAGGTAGTAAATTTTATGTTCCTTCAAATCCTTTTTAGCGATTTCCAAGTACTACAATACGTAAGGACCATACATATACGAACATATTAGAGTTCACTTTAGTGAAGGTGTAGGGTTTTTAGAACTGGACGTATCAATAAAACTCGCAGCGTCCTGAGATTGTTCTTGAACATGTTTTGCCGTATGTGGTCATGATCACAAGCTAAAAAGTGACCCAGATATGTGTTGGCTCAATCTATGTCCGGGTGCGAACAAGACCGGACCTCTGTGTTGGCTCGATCAATGCCAGCCCCAAAGCTAAGGAGTTGCCAAGTACCAAGTGGGCAATTGTGATATTTGAGTAGAGAGCAAAGGGTAAGAAGTGGAGAGAGCAATGAGTGGCATTGGAGATGTCAACACTACACAACGTGAGAAAGGGGATGACCCACAATTGCTGTAATGGTCCTTCTCTGTGCCACCCAACGGGGTGGCCAACCGACAATGGCCTCTTTTGTAGGGCCATGTCTCTTTAGTCTTTTCTCCCCGTGGGACCCTTTTGCCTCCCATTGATACAGGATGGACCGCTTTCATGGTTCCCATGCAGCCTTGACCTTTGGCTTCTTGAAGAACTAAATCAAAACTTGATCTTGAGAAAACAAGCTTCAGAGACCCTTAAGTTGGATTTGAGCTGGTATTGCTTTTTCAGAGACGTGGCATTGCTATCACGACACATAATATCTCTTTATGAATTTATTACAAAATTCAAGCAATCATCAAGAAAAGGCAAAGAAAAATGTTATTAATATGAGAGCAGAAAGAAGTGCGGACCTAAAAGAAAAAATGATTAAGGAGGCTCTTTAGGTCGTTGACAAGCACACATTTGGGAATCTTGCAATTCCCATAGGAATGCCTCATTTAGGATCTCTTTAATGCCCAACTGTACATTTGGAAGTCAGCAGCTCCATTATTTTCAAGAACTGCAGTCCAGATATGGTTATCTACCAAAGGAGATTTACTACTTAATGAGCAAAGATCATAGAAGGCGACATTGCCATAAAAGGACAGTGTTTAAGAGAAAAGAAAAGCCATGATGTATTTGGTCTCAAGGAATTATAATAATTGCCAGTGCCTTTGCTTTATTTTCCCACTGACAATGTTAAAATCTCCGTAAAGAAAAAAAAAAAAGCATGAATACATAATTAGACGCAATAATAATATATCACTCAATGTTACGAATATCCGGCTGGATTTAATTTGGGCTATTTTAACTAATAAATAATGGAACATTCTTAAGTCTCTTAATTAATTGGTTTTGAAGTTATTAACTCAAAAAATTACTTCGTCCACTCTAAACTTCATAGAGAGAGTTTTATTATTTTAGTTTTAATTTTTTAACTAATTTTTTAACTAGTAAAATATTAAAAACTTTACTCTACACTAAAGCTTTCTTTTACATCAGAAATTATACATTAACATCTAAGTTAAAAGCATATATCATTTTCAGCAATATACTTAATTTAATTTTTATTGATGTCACATAAAATTTTATTGAAGATATTATTACTTTGTAAAAGGATATTTATCTCAAATTCAAACTTTACTGAAAGGAAAAGGGAAAATAAACGAAGCAATCATATTATACATACATATGATGAGGTGGAAAAGTCAAAGCAAGAGTTACATCAGATATCACTGTCTATGTCTCACGTAATCCACGCTTTAGAGCTTGAAGTTTTGTATGTATTAGGGAATGTAAATGCTAAATACAGAATATATAGGCCAAAACACACGTGTACGCGTGCACACCCCTATCAGAAGGCTGGAGCTAACTTTGTAATTGCAAGTGATCTCTTCCTGCCCTCCTGGACCTCCAATGAATTGCCTGTCATTCACAGTTACAAGGACCTCTCTATTGCCCCACCAGCTTCGCTGACACCAAAATGTTCTGCAAATCTCACTTTCATCCTTTTTTCCTAACGTCGTGGCACCCTCTCTTAGGCATCTTTTCACACATCTCGTGGAGTTTATTCTTATTTCCGTGGAATGAGTTTGGTATCTAAGATAATATCTTACTAATATATATTTATGTCTCACCGCGCTTAAGGACTATTGTAAGTGATTGTATAAAATGAAAAATGTTGATTTTTTAACGTGTTTTATTTAAAACATATTAATAAGATAAGGAAACGAGAATTACGGTTAGACATGTTCCTTTTACAGGTGAAGGTAAGAATGGTTTGGGATAACTGAGTGATCCTCTCCTCCTCCTCCCAATAAGATGAAATGATGAGGCATTGACCCAAAACACTGTTATGCTAGGCTAAACGTACAAATACCCTCCTTTTGGTCTGCTGAGTGTCTGGGATTAGGTATATTAAGGACAAGTAATAGTTGGATTCCAAAGGACAATTAGTCAAAAAAATCTAAAAGTTAACACATTTTGCAGTAGGTAAATTATGCGTTGAAACACAACTCGCTTCCAAAAGTAATCGGTTCTCGCAAACACTGTCTCCACAAGATTCGCGTGCCAGGCAAGTAATCTTGTTACGAACCCAACACCCCTTTGATTAGTTACAGATAAAAATGTCATGAAAAAGGTTGACGTGGAGATTGTCTTCATCATTGATATGCTAATCCAATCATCAAATATGCACCCTCTACCTACTAGCTACTTGCATACATAGGTCTTCTGTTTTGACATGAAACTTATGCTCTTTATGACATATCTAGGCTTTTGTTTTTATTGCTTTGTTTGGTTCTGCTTCTTTTTCCTTCTTTACGAGATGAAAGCTATGCATCATTATACTTTTTAACTGTTGAGGGGATTGGAATTCACGCTTTTGCTGTTTGGCTTGCAGGAATTTCTATCACTGGACCAGAACTTTATCAGAATAATTTCCCTTCTTTGTCTTCTGCTTAAAAACCTGCCAAAGGGAAAAGATTTCTGATCGGTAACTCATATCAGGAAAAGTTGTGTGTTCCCAACGTTTCAGGGTTGGTGCATGCATGATCGGTTTTCTCTTTCTCTATTACATATGGAGTTCTATGCAAGCATTAGGAGCAGGACGGCTACAATGACAGATATAATTACTTGATCCAAACTCAATATTTTCATGTGTAAACTGCTCGTTAACAAACACTGATACAGATATGAATACATAAATAAATTGTGGCATATACGTCTTCTGCTTTAAATTGATTCCTTTGTGAAAAAAAGATGAACAAATTATATATTGAGTAGTGTCTTTGTCATCCAACTAACCTAAATGGACAAGTCGCTTTTGATGATGACTGAAGTCCCAGCATTATCAACCCAAAAGAGTAGGTAACCAAATTAATCTTATAATTAGAAAGTGAGAAAATGAACATGAAAGCACCCACCCACAGAACCCTTCTCGACCCATCGCATGAACTTTAGCAAAGGCACAAGGAAGGATAAACATAAGCTCTAAACAAGATTTTCTATACTGTGGTCGGTCAAGATAAACTCTTACCGTGATGATGACGATGAAGATGAGCTCATGTATATGTGTTATTTGTTATTGTCTTTTGATTTGGAAGTTTACCATCATTACGTTGGTGCATGTTGCGTTGTCCTCTCTTCGTTGTTTAATTCAAAAGCACTAAAGAAAAGGAGTCCGCAGATTGCTAAAAAGAGTACTGCTGTACTCTAAAGATCAAGACTTCTTTAATACATTAGGTGATTATAGAAACCAAGATTTGACTTTTAGCTTTTAGGTGGATTCAATATATCAACACATACTAATATTAAGGTTCAAAATTTTAAATTTTAATATTGAGATAATTCAGAGGTTTTTCATAAATTTATCCGACATGTCGTATTAGTCAAGTTGGAGTGCAATCCACTTAAGTTTTAAACCCGCGGTTGTCGCAATGAAAAGGAGGAGCAACTGTTCATTGTCTTCAAATGTGTATATTCTTTTGCCAATGGGCTAATATTGTATATATAATAATACCGGGAAGGATAATCATACAGATCCTGTCCAAGGATAATCATAATGATGCGATCTACAAAGCCATCAATCCTTTGGGGCATAAAGTAGAGACAATGAGAAAAAGAAGGCATGCATTTTTAGAATGCTAATTCAGGGGCATGTCGTGTAACTTGTTCAACGAGTCGTCTTTTCATGTAACAAATATA
>JANIHZ010000147.1:0-19356 GCA_027478365.1 Erythroxylum rufum | reverse complement strand
TTAAAAATTTAAAATCGAACAAAAAGTTAAACGATTGATAATTTTTACGATTAAACCGGCCAGTTAAATTTTTTAATCATTAATACTATCATCACATTTTTTTTTAAATCATAATAACAGAAAATATTTACTTTTATTTAAGAAAGGCACAGCCGACTCATATAATAGACTTAACTTACTTTACTTTTCTCATTTACAAACATGAAATGAAATTTTATTCATCAACTTGTCTTGGATATGCATGTACAAGTCTCCAATTTACAGAAAACCAATCATTAGTCATACTAAAAGTCCTCAACTATGTCCAGTATCAAATAAAATTTAAAATAAACGATGAGGAAAGTTAATTTCTAACAAGTTTCCGGCATCACTTGCATGAATTTATCCATGCTTTGCTTCTTTGAAAACGCAAAACCTTAGCTTAGAATTCTCAGGAATTTCTCTATGCTGATCCCGAGTGCCAGATGGGGTTGACACCGTCATTCAAGAACCTTATAGTGCCCAAAGTTAGGCCATATGCCAATTTCACTCATTTAATAATTCAACAATCTCATCATCATACCAAGTGGTGTGGTGGAAACAGAAACTGAGTCTCCATCCAACTGAGAAGTTTACCTGTTTCCGCACTAACCATCCTTTGTCTTCTTTTTCTGATAACAAAACAATGCTAACCATTTTAAGAACAGATGAGAACACAAAGATTTGGCTTGTGTTTCACTAAGTTGCATCACTTACTGCATGCTTTATTTTTAGAACGTTTGGAGCAATATTCCAAATAGGACGAGGAATATGCCACGGTCGTCTAGGTCATAAACTATCCCTAAGCCTCAAGAGAAATGAAAGATACAGTGGAAGGTTTTACCAAAGCCTATTGTTCCACATGTTGTACATGTTAGGCAACTCGAACACAACGTAACACACACACAAGATAGACTAATAATACGAGGCCTTAAATTTAATAATATTGTTAGAAGATCAAACCAGGAGTAAACCTCAAAAAAGGAAAAAGAAAATTGAAATCTAGCATATCATTTAAACTCGAAGAAGGGGTAACAGACTATGCCCCTCCAACAAAACTTTTCACCATCTAACCAGAGGACAGATCGACAGAGAGGACAGGTACTATGTTTGTAATCGAACCACTTGTCCAAACTGTCAAGAATCCGGACAAGTGTAAATGCTTCAGACATTTATAATAGTGTGGTGCAAACCTCCTCCCCTCTCAAGCTAGCTTTTGGGGGGAGTTAAGCCTTTCAACAGAAACAACCCTTGTGGAAGAAATGCCTGCAAGACAATTCACTCAGCTCCTCTTCAGCATCAAACCTACACAAGCACACACAGCACTCAACTCTAGTAACCCAACCTTTGTTGCAGCTACTACCAACACTACCAGCACTATCACCACTACTGTGGCACAGGGACTTGGAACTGGGTTATTGACACTCTTCTTTCTCTTGCATTGTCATCTGGGTCTGGCTCAAAATCTTGTCTTGTCCATGAATTAGAGCCCATACCTTGCAACACAGACCTTACCATGTTCTTTATCAACGCCAAAGACAAAACAGTATTGAGTACTAACACAGGTAACACTCCTTCAGCCGCTGGGGTGAAGCTAGAGAGTCCCATGGTGAATTTTCCAAGGAACCCACAATGGAAATGGCAAAAAGATCCTGTCTTGGTGAGTTTGTGTGACAGAGAAGGTAATTGAGTAGCAGAGGGATGGAGGAAGAAGCAAGCGATACCCTTCAACAAAATAGACAGAGGAGCTAAAATAGGCTTCTTCACCAAACTTAACCGAGTTGGGTCCGGTCCAAACCTAGCCATCAATTTGGTAACCATGGTTCAAGGGGCTGACCGTGATAGGTTCTAACACGTGTAGGTCTTCAGGTCTGCGTACGATACGATGATTATCAACTTATTTTCTCTGGATGGGACGTTTTTAGCAAAATTCTGGTAGATTAAAGTTGTGACGCGTATCGTTTAAGGCTTATTGGCCAACTAGCTTATGCCTCGTAGCAAGTGTGGATTAGACCTTTTGAGTTCGATGGGATGAAATGGAACAGAAATATCTTGGTTACTGCGGGCAGCGTGATGCCTATTGATTGCCGTTCGATTTCGACATTTTCTTTGAAACGGATGCAGAACCTCTTGATGGTCCGTGATTGCATTACCGAAAGGACGTCATCTTTTATCATCTTTACTCTCGACACATCCTTCTCGACACATCCTTTCTTTTCTAGTGAGTTCGTTGGTAAATATATATTTAATGTTCACTCTCAAAAGAGTAAAGATGGGTCTTTCCTTGATTGCCTTAATCACCAGGTTGTACGGGGGTTTGATGGAAGGGAAGGAAAGAGAATGACGGTGGGCTGGCTTTAATGTGACGATTAGTCAACTTATAACCTAAAAATGCCCACCGTACAGATTTCAATCCCGCTTGCAACATGTGGGCAAATTTTTGTTGCAGCTCCAATGGTGAGTGGTGTTAGGGAGTCAGTGATTTCATTGGCCGTCATCAGATGAAACCAAAATCAGCCGCACACTGTGTCCCGACAAACGACTGACATCCACATAACACCACCGGCCCTTTTTATCGGGGCCAGATCCTCTGGCCCCTTACTCTGGCCCTACTCTGGCCCCTGATCATCAGGGCCATCCACTCATGTGGGACCCACATAAATGGATGGTCCTGATAGTCAAGGGCCAGAGTAGGGCCAGGGCAAAGGGGACAGAGGATCCTTGCCCCTTTTTATCAGTTTTAGCTGTTTCCAGGTCTCCTATCTGTCGTCTAGTAATAAAGAATATGAAAGCTACATTTTACTTGCTGCAAGGAAGGAAGGACCACTCTTGCTCAGTTTCTGAATTTCACTTGGTCCAAAGCCCCCAACCCCCGATGCCCAAGAATGTTAGTGAACTGAAAGAGAGGAAATTCTGAAAGGGTTTTATTTCCAACAGTGTTTGTAATGATATTCTGATTCACACGATAAAATTTTTGTCACTAGTACATTAACTTTTAGAATTACAAATATATATAGGATTCTATGCTGTGGTAACCACAAGTGTAGAATCAGCTTCTGTTTTCCCTAGTGACGTTTGATCTTGGAAGGATCAATTCCAATTGCCCTGTAATAGTATGCTTCAGCATTCGCCAGCCGAGTTTGATACATGGTCCATTCTTTTCTGCATCTCTCCCTCACCTGTCACAAGTAAATATAGCTCACTGATCAGCAGCAATAACATCATATGCATCAGAATCCTAAGTGCCAGGTTTGTGTCCAAAAATGCCATACTAACAGGAAATGTGCAAAATAAGCCGAGTCAAGACAGTAAACCAACTTATAGACGTAACTAAGGTAATTCAAAAGCATAAGACGTCATACCCCTTGCCATGGTGCTTTTCCATTTTGAGATTCGCCCTACAAAAATTGCAGGATTAGAAGTTGCAGCACGTCTGTATTTTAAATGAAATGAAGGCAATGGAAATGCAGTTGAAGAAGCCAAGAATGTCCTCACCTGATTCCCAAGTGAAGGAACGGTTTGATGTACAATCCACTGAGAGTCTACAACTCCAATCTTCTCATGTGCAGGCTGGGTTCAAGAGAAAATAATTCAATATACTACCTCCTTCACGAGAACAATAATAAGAAATAAACAACATTTAAGGAAAAATGGGTAAACTAAAGAGGAAAGTGGAGGTCCTTGCCTCTACACATTTTCTCATAGAGAAATCAAGACCCCATCCATGGACCAAGTCATTCTGTAGATTCCAACACAAACCAATTATAACTTGCTGCTGCATTCCACAGAGCAAGAGACATGTACAACTTTTGAAGTGCCGAGATTACCACAATCTTCTTTACCTGAATCATATGCCATACACAGCGCCATGCATCTCGTGAAAACACTGGAGCCATAATTTCAACAAATCTGTATCCACAAACAAAAAGACCCAAAAGGAAAACAATGGAGACAATGTTACATAAAAGATACAAAAAACCAAATGACAACAACAGGAACAAGATAATCAAATGAACTCCTACGCTGCACAAGGTGGTAAAAGTGGATCTGTGCACCAGCCAGGTTTCTCATCTGTCACTCTGATGGGAATCAGCAGCAAACAAAGATCAAGTTAAAGCACAAACCAACCAGCACAGGCGGGTATGCGTGTGAAAATTCTACACGGTTATTCTGTTTCGCTTACTTGTGAACTTCACGATCACCTCTCCTCTTTGTCATCCGCCATGTTAGCCCCTTGTTGGGTTCCAATCCTGGCTGAGAAATCTCCAAGCCATGTTTCTTCACAAGTTTTAGGTATCTACAAGTGCACATAATGGTATGTTAAAGTTTGTAAAGAACACAAAACAAAAATATTCAGTACAGAAGGCAAAACAAAAATATTCAGTACTTTCAACAAAACAATTGTAGTAAATATCCCAAATCTAAAACTCACTCTTCTGCATTGAAGTGCTCAACTCCCAAGTCTTCATCCCAAATAAATATGTAGTCATATGATGCCACAATATCAGGATGTAGAAAACGTTTTGCATACCACCTAGGACAATTTAATTAAAATAAATCTCTAAGCATTGTTCAAAATTCAGTAACAATTATATTCAAGTTGCTAGCAAGAGGAAAATATAGATCTGTGAGCTAGGAAAGTTTTATTCTCACTTTCCAAAGAGGCTAATTATAGTTCCTTACCATTTAGTCTGCTTACGAACACTAACATGGATAGCACGCTTGGACCATTCGAATTCATCCCATTCGGTCACTCGTCCATCATAATGGAAAAGGAGAATTGTAAAGTTCTCTGAAAACTGCAAGAAAGAAAATTCTTTCATGTATTCAAGGTAGCAATCAAGTACTTAAAACATTTAAAGTTTTGGAGAAGAAGTAGGACAAAGGAACAAAATAGGTGTTTGGTGGAACGAGGTTTTAGCAGGTCAAGGGCTACGTGCGTGTGTGTCCATGCGTTGAGAGAGAAGGAAAAGATGGATGAAAAACCTTTTTTACGCATGCATCAATATTTGCTCTCTGACCATAACCAACAGTGAAGGTTACCAGATATTTGGGTTTATAAATCACATCCTGCACATCAAACATCCGCAAAATATCAGTCAAATTTACCATGTTCTCAAGTCTCAACAATAATGGATATAAAAACCATGGGAAGGGAAGCTAGAGGAGTGAGGTTACAGAGTGTGACTTTATGCATTTTGGAGAATAATCTACCATAACAAGCAATGTCATGCATATGATCTGAAACTTCACTTTCTATGTGTACCACGGAAAATTCTACAGTTTTTTGTTTCCCAAGATCCTCTCTAGAGTGATACGGCAATCAACATGGTAAGGAAGCTACATCATAAATCTTAGAACCCAGTGTTCTGTCAATTTATAAATTGTACCTAGATTTCATTGTAAGAGTTCCTTTCTTCCCATTTCATTTGGTTTAAGAATCAATTATATACAGTTACATGTAGTTCTTTCAATCTCAGTCCCTTGCTCCAACTTTAGATTAGTACCAAACAAGTACAGTAGCAAATTAATAATTTACTCAATGCTAAAACAAATTTTGCAAAACTTTTGAAATGCCATACACTGTTTTCCCAATCAAACAAGAAGACTGTATGCAAATTTTAAAAGGCATAACATATATTGTTTTCTAATGTATGAGAAAATCGCAAGTCGTGAATGAGACATTGCAAGCCCGAAATTAGCTTGCAGATAAGGTGGCAGAATGCACACCTCACTGGGGTTGCCCCACAATCTTCGCAAGTAGAAATCTGACTCGGCAGCAACAATTCCAGGCGGGAGCATTTCTGCACCCCGGGGGTTTGAAGGGACCCAAATCTGCACAAGGTTACATGAGAAGCACCAAATGAAATGAAAACATTGGGAATGCACATAGAACATCATTCATCATTCCATGTAAACTTCATACATGAGGGAACTTCCATAAAACATCCATTGGGTCAGAGCTCTATAATTCTTTGGATCTATTTCAAATTAATAGGCTCTTTAAACACAGTACTGACCATATGCAGTTGCTAAGAAGAAAAATAGTTCCGTATCAAATATTGCTTCTCTTTTTTTATGTCCAACCTAATAACTTAAAATGTTCCGGATAAGACTTGGCTTGAGAAGGTAGCATAACTAGATAAACATGTCTGCATTTTTGCTTGCAGTACAGCCCATGCAGAGAAATCCTCAAAAGAAAGGAAAAAAAAAAGTGAATAGAAATGACAGTCAACTCAATCTACTCCATGAAACAAGAGGATTTTTAGTGCCATCTCAGTTGGAAATCTTTTTCAGTTATTATGGTACAGATCTGACTTTTTCAGTTATTTCCTCAATGTAACAAAAGCTTATAATCATGGAAAGTATGAGAATGAAAAGATAGAATGCAGGAGCCCACCTTAGATGTATCATTCAAAATTTGAGGCCGGCTGTTGTTTCTACCATAAGTTAAATCATCCAAAACCTTTTGGGTTGACAACGCTAAACTTTTGTCAAGATCTGCAAGATCAGTGGACGGGAGAAAACTGGATGCAATATTTAGCTACAAGAATTAAACACAAAATTAATGTTCTAATCACCAACCAAAGAACTCACAAACCCATAATGAGCATAGCACTCAAAAGGAGAACAGGCACACATAACAGATGAAAAGAGGAAAAGGAAATGCTAGGAAGCATTCACAGGTAAGATAGATGAAGCCAGAGTAGAACACCAGATAAGCATGAATAGGGAGATAAAAGAGAAATTCACAATACCGCATACCTTACTTAGTGACAATGAGGGGAAAGATACTCCTATGAAGAAGCCAAAAACTACTCCCAGAAATGTTATTACAACAACCCTCATACTATCGTTAGGTTTTTTAGTAGGGATACTGCAGAAAAACAAGGGTCTTAGCTAAGAAGTCATCTCATCCAAAGGTAACTAATATTTCTGCGGAAGATTTTAAAACAACAAATACGAACCTGCGTGTAAGGATTCCCATTCTATGTACAAACTTCTGCCATATATCCAGAAGAAATATAAGTGATGATGCAGCAACTGCAAGCTTCAAACTGGTCAACAGGTCCCGAGATATGGATGGAGACTACAAAGATGAAACACAGGACCTGAACCACGTAGAACACAAACTGGAATGTTAGCCATAGACTCAAAGGTGAAAATAGTCTTATATCAACAAGTATCATAGTAACAGAACAATTATTGTGAAACTTCGAATTAAAATCATATAACACAATGGACTGAGGAAATGAATGACCTCGAGACTACAACAACGAACACTACCTATTCAGCATAATTTCTGCACCTAGCTCTACTCTCCAAACAACGATGATCAATCTAATACCAATAGTGGCAGGATGAGACGGAATAATCACTAAATAACTTAGATATCGATCTCATTCCTTATAATTATCTTTCAGAAGAGACTTGCAATCATTTATGCGTAACCCCAGGTACCTGAAATCCCGCTTCTATTAAATAACACTAGAAACTAATCATACAAATATTCAAGTTTAGCAACAACTGAAACATAAAAGACAACCTGGGAATGAATTAACATCATAAAGCCTACACAGCCCAATGAGCACACATCACTCCACAATCGACTGTATAAAATAATGTTCTTGTGCTCAGTTGACAACTCCAATATGAATTCTCAACTTGGTCCCCACCGTTTTGAAGTAAGCAAAGGAAGCTATTTGACTAAAATTTAAATATTAACTTGCAAAGAATTAGAAAATCAAATGTAAACAAGGAAGCCCCGACGAAAACAAAGCAAACCTATTTACTAACACGGAAAGCACAAGGATTAAGTAACTTACAAATGAAACTCAAAGGTAGCAATCAGGGAAACAGCTAAATGTAAGAAAACAATCAATAAGTTGCTTGCAAATGAAAATTCTCAAAGAAATAACCTGAAAACAGCTGAAAACACTCAAGAAAGACAAAAGCAAACGACTTGATAACTTGAAAGTGAACTTTCACAAAAATCATGAGCAACCAAATCCTTAATTCACTCAATGACGACTGAAAAATACACAACGAGCTGCATACAACCAAAACAACAGCAAATTCAACACCCAGATATCAAAACACCAAACCGTAAAAGATTGAAACTTTCGAAAACCCAAGTGAAAGTAACGAATCAGGAGCATGGAAACGTCAGGAAACCTGGAAAGAGATCACGAGAAAAAGCAACTAGTTGCTCTCAAGAATGGGAGAATCAACACTTCTTCGAAGGAGGTTAAAGCTCGTGATCGACTATTCGGGTTCTAAATCAAGAAGCCGAAAAAGGAAAACGTTCGAAGAAGAGTTCAGAGAATAAACGTCGAATCTTTCAGGTGAGAAAATGGAAGAACCGAAAGATGGAAGAAACTGTTGTGTGTGTTATTTAAGAGAGGTACACAGTAGATATGGTAAATATATCTTTGAGTCCATTTTGTAGTTATCTCCATTTTAAATTGGAAATTAAGGATTACATTACAGGATACGTTATACGTATGGGAGGGAGAGGGCTTTAAATATTTTAAAATGGCAATGATGCATACAAATGGGCATGTTCACATAGTTTCTTGTAAATATAAAAGGGAAGGAATTCGGTAAGCACGATGACTTGCATGTACTATTGTTTATATTCAGTCTACATGAGGTTTATGTAGTCCACATGCACGAATTGACAGCAGGATTACTAAATCCTGCTTTCATGTTTCTATTCAGAATTTAGCTTTTGATGAATTATTACATTGGGAAGGACAAGAATATTTGTTGGCGTTAATGCTTTTTGAAGTAGTCAATTTGGTGAAATTAGAAATATTTTCATTAGTTAAATCGAGTGAGCGGACTCATTTTCTACTTTGTTTTATTGCTCATTCCAAAGCTTATAGCTCAGGATTCATCCCAAATGTTACATTTTGTTGTTTTTGCAATATTTTAGCTTTTGTTTTACTTGTAGAACCAAATCAACTGGTGTGTTTTAGCTTTTGCTTTGCATGTTTAGTCAAGTAGTCACCTATTAGGTACTGCCTAGAGATGCTAATTGAATATAATGAAATAAATTGTGCAGAATTGTTAAGAAATGATGCTATGAACCTATTTTTTTAATTTATGTTTCAAATAGAATGTTTTCGAAAAAAAGGAAAAATAGCATTATTTCAATTAAAATAGAAATTGGTCTATGGTCAAAATTAAAATATCATATTTGAATATTACATCCATGATTTAAACTGCTAATTGTAATTTGTAGTGCGATTTGCCGTTGTTTCTTGAAATGGATATCAATAAACTTCAATCTGTCCTTGTATCACGCATTGAAGTTCTCATTAATCGGTTGGACCCATACCCTTTTCAGATTTCATTGATTTCAACAAGGAGAACAAGTCAATTAGTGTAGATATTTATCACGAGCAAAGAAAATTGTGGTGGTCAAGAACTCTTCAACTAGTCTAATTTGTAACAAAAATTCGTACTTTTAATAATTTGCCTTGACAATACCGAATTTACGTAGAACAAGAACTGAGTCTGAGAGAGACACTCAAGGGATGAGGAAGAGCCACGTGGCGGTGTGTGTGTGTGTGGTTGTTGGTTGTAGCCGGCGGCGACGGGCTGAGGACTTTGACCTCAGCAACTTGGACACTACGCCGTCCAGTCATTTTGTCCTCTTGAAAGTCTTTGAGCTTTAATGCGACGTGGTGGCCAAACCAACTGGTCAATGAAGACAGACCAGAGGCTTGTATCAAAATAAAACTGAAACCGTCATAATTTCTTCTACATGTTTTACCTCATGTAACATTGAAGTTCCCAAGTCTTAGGAGGCAGACTTGCACGAGGGTCTTTTGTGATACGTGCAGAGGATGAAACTCTTATTTCACTATTCAAAATGGCATTGTCTGTTATGATTAGGAAGTAAGGCAACAATATAAGACAAGTCTTGGGTCGATCTCACTTTTTGTTAGTTTATTACGTTAGGCGCTAATGCTTCGGACAAGTTGCGAAGAGAGTTAAAACATGCTAAGCCACAAACCCGTGGATAAGAACTTGAAACGACATGCATAATGGCCACTTGTGTGCAGTTTCTTTTAGTGGATCTTGGTACTTTCAAATACTTGGTTGAGTGTTTAAGATGGGGTTAGGTGAGCTTGAGTTGGGGCTGTAGATGGAAAAGAGGTTTGGTGCAAGTTGCAACAGTCTCTCTGAAGGTTTCTAACGTGTAAGACAAACACCGCCTATTGTAATTGACGGGCTTAGAGTGTCTGGCCACTAAGCACCAAAATGGTGGGTTGGGTGCACGGCACCATCCTTTGGTTCATATGCACATTTCTTGAGAAGGACTTATCATCCGTAAAGTTCTGCAAAGTTTCTTCCTTATTTTTCGCCTTTCAACTTTTCTTTAGTCATATACCATGGATTATATAGTACAATATGGCCCAAAGCCGCCAACTTGGTTAAAGAGAGCTACTAATTATGGTCCTACTACTGAATCAACGTTTCGTGTATGTCGTTAGTTTGGCTGTTGTATAAAAGAACATAAAAGCTGCGATCTGCCCAATGCAAGGAGGACCATTACAAAGCTTCTTTCAAGCTTCCTCTCTTTGGGTTGTGTTCATGTTCTACCAACTTTGCCTACTAAAGAAAGTGGCCTACTTTATGTGAGAGCTCGTGATCTTCAAGGTTCTCAGTGATAAAGGATCTTTTTTTAACTTATATGCCAAATCTTGAATCTTAAGTACCTCGTTAGGACCGAATGGCCTCACGACAAGTAACTGCTTGTCCTACTATCGGTGGTAAGCTAGTATTAAGAAAGCCTGAACCGCAAGTGCTAAACTAGAACGGGATTCTAATGCTTTTGCTGAAATTCATTTTCCCAATAGCTTTTCATTTGATTTAAAGCAATACAGAAAGGCCTATAGGCTATTTTGAATACCACATTATCCTTATCCAACTTGATCCTGTGCATAGAATTCTAGTCATGATGATGCTCTATAGAAATTTGAGGGGATTTTAATAAACCCTGTATGCTTGTACTTCCATCAAACCAATGCAGATACTGCCTATCAAACTACAGCTAAACTAAGTCAAGTTCTCCAGAATTTCCAGACCCGGCAGCACAGCTGGTAAGAAAATCACAGGCTCCATTGCCAACTTGCTCTTGCTGTTGATTTCTTCAAGCAAAGGTTCAGTCTGAATTGGATATAATTCCAACTGTCACTCTATTCTATGACTCATGAACAAGGCCTTCTAGATCAGCCAATGCAGCAGAAGATGGAAGCCACACTTCTACCCGTGTTCCTCCAGCTCCCAGGGCTACCCCAGTCAAGCGGGGAGATATGACACGAACAACACAACCATAACTCTCTAGAATCTCACGAGAAACAGTGAGCCCAGCAACAAAATTCCATGTCATGTTGTCTTCAATCATGTTCTCCGAGAAAAGCTCTGCCCCAAATGGTGTGAGGGAATGCATCTGGGTCTGCATGAACATCCATTGGCAAAACGCTTATATCAAAGCAAAATTTTTACTTAACAAATTTAAAAGAAAATATTGCATGACCAATAAAATAATCTCAATTATCTTTCGTACTTTTTCTAGTAATAGCTAACTTCTTATTTTCCTCATTTTGCTTATTCAGACGAACAAAAGAAGGAATTGAAACTAAACAACCGCTGCACTTAATCTTAAAGTGTCTGAAATAGAGAAAAACAGTTGGTTCTGCCATTTCAGCGTGCAGGCATGCAAGAAGGTTGTTTTATAAACAAACAAAGCTTAACCATTTCTGAAGAAGGTTCAAATCTTTGCTCCTGAGTTCCCTCCCTTCAGAGAGACAGAACCACATCACTAGTCTGAATAACAGACAATGATTACTATTCTTACCATATAGTGCATATCAGGGCCATCATCATCTATAATAACAAGAGCACCACCTGCTGGTGCTCCAATAGACGTAATTTCAATCATGCCTCCAACATGTGTACGCAACAATGCACCCTCAATTAAATTACTCAGAGCCTGACGTAAAGCTGGTTCTTCTACAGAAACTTGCAAAGATTGAGAGAATTCGCATAGCTCTACTATACGTTTCTGTTTATGTGCAAGAGGTCTCACAGCCTCCACCATATCTGACAATACCTGAGAAACATTGCACGGTCTTCCTGACACGATTAATTTTCATGGAAGTACACTTAATTGTCTTGCATTACATAAGAAAAATGAAGCAAAATATGCGATATAGGGTTAGATTCCATTGCGCAACCAAAAAAAAAGTAATATAGTGAATGCTACCACTTGTGCGTTTGATGCTAATAGTTAGTAAACCCAAAAAGATAAACGTTGTTACTTTCTGTTTCTTTGGGTAAGGGAAGGAATATGACTTTGACAGTCTCTATCACTGAGCCACAAGAGCCATTTTAACTGATCTAGACATACCTTATTCCATGTTGTAAAGGGGCAAGCGCCAACGGTGGCATAGGCATCTCTAAATCCTTGGCTCTAGCATTTAGAGAAATTGGATCACTTCGCATCTCATCATCATTGCTTCTTGGAGAACTATCTGACAATTGAGACCTCATTGAATCATGATGTTCATAAGATGAATCTGGAATTTTCTTTAATGTCTCTTCATTATAGTGCACTATATTGGCCTACAAAAATCACAAGGACGTTGTTAGAAAGAAAAATGAAATCTACACGTGTCACATAACATTTATTCATCTTTCCTTGTTTTCCTTTTGGTTGTATTAAGAGGTTTGTTCAGGACAGATTCTTATTCACTCAAGTTCTATAAAGCCTATTAGTATGGATACCAGAAAAATAAATAAAAATCATCACTAAAATATAGAAGAGAACTGCAAATATATGGTCTTCTATTTCTCCAAAAGAGGAAGAAAGAAAGAGAGATCGCCTTTGTCAAATACACAGCATCCTGCAGTTCTTGAAGGGTATTGCTAATTCGATCACCTTGTACCAGTATGTCTTCAACAATGTCATAGGAGGTCTGCAAATCAACACTGGAATATCTCAATATAATGTGAAAAAAGAAAGGAGTTACAATGTAAGACAAAGTAAAAGCACATGCCTCACTTTTCTTGACGTGAGTGGATAACATTTTGCTTAAAGTTCGAAGGCTAGACAGAGGACCTCGAATCTGAAGGTAATTCAGCAGAATAGAACTCAGCATATTAGCACTAAAAGATTTCAAATATCATACCATTAAATGACTCTTATAATGGTTTACCTGTTCAACCAGGTTACTCATTCTCACATTATTTTGCCATGATGATTGCTGTAGTAGCATTGCTTTCTGTGAAAGAAACAAATAGGACAGTTATCACCCAGTAAGGAGAGGATATGCCTCGAAGAGAATCCATTCACTATAAACTAATAAAACAAAATAAATTCACACAATTCAATTTGTGTTGTCAATTAAACAATTGTAGCATTGCCTAAATGCTGTTAAATGTCAGTTAAAAGAATATAAATTTTAGAGACCAAAACATGGTCTTTCAACTTTCAAGCAAGTTATACAAATGAATTCAGTAGGCATAACATATAAGAGGGCTACAGATAGCTCCATGATTTCAAACTAAGCATTTCAGAAAGTCAGAAAGTAAGCCACCTGATCCATAACATAAGCCATAGCTAATGACTGAGAGATGTGAATCGCATTAGTTCTCTGTTCAGCAGTAAACTCAACAATTTTCAATGGCTGATCATTCAATGATCGAATTCCCGAATATTTCTTATCATAATCAGAAGATAAACCGTAGGCTTCCTCCGGCGAGGGAAAGTGAATCAAGTCATGTTCCTCACTTGGCGCATTTCCCGATGAAAGTTCCACTTCCATATCCGGCAATTCAGCAACCAAGAACCCAACCACAAAAGGATGTTTCACCATTGGAAACACCACTGCACGATGCTCAGTAACTAATTCAACCTTCAATTTTAAACAAATTTCGGAAAGAACCCAGTTAGAGATCAACGACAAATATCATAACTTGGCTACAACTATGTTAAGATACATACTTGTTGGCAGGAGAGAGCAGCTTCTGCTGCGCGTAACCCTGTTGGAATATTGAAATTACCGATCAAAATCACAACTTCAGCAGTATTCCCTCCAGGATAAGAAGTAATTCGACGCAGCTCTAGCCTGTCCATAACGTAACTCCCCGCCGGCCTCACATAAACCTGCACAAATCATTCATTAATCCATCTTCATTCATTCATTTTCTTTCCTTTTCCGTCACTTTCTCGTGAAAGTGTAACCCAAAAAAGACAGAAAAAAAAAAGGAAGTTGATGGGACTAACCGAGAGAACAGCATCAGGGTTGACGACTCTACGGAAGAGGTCCAATTGCTCAACGCAAAGTCTCAGAAAATCAGAACTTGGCATCACCAACTTGCTCTTCTGACCGTTTTCAATCCTTTGCACAAATTTCACCGTAGAAGTTGAACACCGGCGAATCGCGGAGGCAACGGCGGAGGCCGACGACACTGTTATTTCTCCTCCGTCATGTTCATCGCGGGAAGTCGTGAACTTCAGGTGGCGAAGCTTGTTAGAAGTCTCAAGAGAAGTGATGATGCTGTTGTTGTTGTTGTTGCTGTTGGAAGCATTGGTGTTGGTGGAAGTGAGTAGAAATGGCTTGAATGGGGAGGAGGAGGAGGAGGAGGAGAGAGTGGTGGGCGGGTTCTGGAATTTGAGGTGAGAAGTGGAGGAGAGGTGGTGGCCGTAGCAGAGTGTGATGGCGGAGGTGAGATTAGAGAGAGGATTGTTGTGGTGGTGGTGGCCATTAATGGTGGGGATGGAGATGAACATTGTCATTGTGTACGTGTTGGGCAATGAAAGAAGGTGTGGATGAATTATGACACATCGACACATTAAAATGTGTTTCATTGCCTTCAGTTTTGTATTGGGAATGAGTATTTTCAGAACAAAGAATCAGCGAAAACATGGTTGGGTGATTGTATTTTAAAATTTTAACAAATTAAAAGTTTGTTTTAATTGTGAATTATTAATTTATTTAAATTACATAATTTATGGATTATTTATGCACTTGGAGGACGACGATTATGGATAGTATTGATTAGCGATTGGGCTAAACTTGAGCCTTTTATGAAGTCCAATCAAATGAGAATGATGAATATGCAGAAAGAGGAGGGAGAGCATAATGGTAAGTCTTTTTTTTTAATAAGGAGGGAATAAAGCAAATTACACAACGAGTCGTAGAAAACAGACCCGACATATCTTCTAGAAGGAGAACATGACACTCAATGGGTGTAGTATCAAAATAAATAGTTCCTACATCAAAATGTTCAGCATAGTTCGCTAGCTAGTCAGTACATCTGTTGCTCTTGCGGTAAATATGACGATGTACAACAGTTCAATTTCGAGTAAACAGTTTATTAATACCCTGAGCTATGGGATTGAGAATTCGTGATCGGCTCGCCGAGGAAGAAAGGAGGTTGATTGCCGCTATCGAGTCCACTTCAAGTTCGATCTTGTTTGATCTATTCCCCACTCTCACAACTCCTTTTCAACCTTTTCTCTTTCCCGATCAACTCTCCCTGAGCAACATTAGCCTGGTTCTCTTTCCATGTTTGTTTAAGGGTATATTGGTACTTTCTACCTAGCTCTTTTTTTCCTTTATTTCCATTACTACCAGTGAAATGATATTTCAACTTTACCAACCCCTTTCCTTTTGTAGCAAAATGGTTGAACAATCTCTAGATACTAACCATTGTGCACTCAACATGATTTTTTGACCTTGCCCCTTTAACCCTACTGAGAACCCATCCCTTCCTTCTTTATCAACTTCCTCCTCCACTCCTTAGCCCTCTCTAGTTATCTCCAACCAAAATCTGAAAAACACTATGACCTTTTGGCCTTAAGTATCCCTTCGTATTGAAGTGCTCAAGGACAAAGCATCTACGTGGGCAAATACTCTCATAACTTATTTTATTGAAAATCATCTCGTTTTCTTGTAATAAAAAATTGGGCTCTTGGAAAATTTTAGGCTGAAAGATGTGCTCCTTAAAGAGGGGAATATCTTTTTGCGCTCCTTTACCATGGTTGAAGTTACAAGACAAAAGTGTTAGAAAATTGCCTTTGGAACCTGGCCATCATTCCTATTTCTACAATTTTGACATCCAGGACTACCTTTAGAAACTTTGAGGGAAATCCATACCCTATTATGAGTTAACCTTCATAACATTCTCTTGGAATACTAGTCAACTAGGGGGATTAGTTACCACTCGAATTTTCTGGGATAGTCGTTGTGCATGGATGGAAACACAAGTTTAGGTATAGAAAAGTTTGCTTGGCCCTACCCAAGTTGACTTCGCTTCAGGCTGGGCTTAATTTTTTAAAAGAATTTTGAACTTTGGGTCGAACTCAGATTCGAGTTAGTTGGTCCAAAATTAAAAAATTAAAAAATAATGTTATTTTTATTTCGAAAAATTTAAAATATATTTAATTAAGCTTGATCCAGGCCTAAACACAAAATTTTGGATTAAGCATTGCCACCCCCAAACATAACTACATGGAAAAGAGTGGGTTACACCTAGCTATGTATCTTAATGTCTTTCTCAGCATAGAATATCAGTCCTAAAAAAGCAAAAAGCCCTTAGGAGATTTATTAAGGAAATAAAACCTATGTTTATAGGCATTTTGGAGTCGAAAATTAAAGCTAAGAACTATAATAATATAAGGTTTATTGGAAGGGAATGGCAGTTGGTTACTAACCACTCGTATCATTATAATGGGAGATTTTGTTAGCATATAACAATGAATTAGTACATATCTCTGTATTGCTTTCCTTGGATCAATTCATTTATCTTGAAGTTGTCCCTAAGCAAGTGAATACTAAGTTCTAGATCACACTAGTGTATGGTTCTAATTATGCTTTTCACAGAAGTCTCTTATGAAATGACAACAAAAGCATACACTCCTCCATAAATGGCCTTGGATGATCTTGGGTGACTTCAATAGCATCCTTTACAATTCAGATGCCACTGGAAATGTAAATTCTAATAATTGTAATGATGAAAGACTGCTTTACTGATTAAGATAATTGACCTCAACTTCTTTATTTTTTTCTACTTTTGGAGCACCAAATGTCATGGAGCTTGGAACATAATGGAGAAGATAAACAAGGCTTTTATTAATGAAGAGTGGTTGAACTATTTCCCTTTAATTCATTTAATTTTTTATAATCCCATATTCTCTGATCATTGTCTTATGATAATCTGGAAATTGGTTACTAATCACCCAAGGGATGTCTACTATTTGTAAAGGGCATATGTCTTATATAGGCATGAGGAAGCTTTATAAAGTGAAAGAAGAACTCAAGATCCTTAATGAAAGCAAATTTATAGTGACAAACAACCTTTTAAGGAAACAACAAAAACTAAGCTAAAGGATATATAGAACTAGGTGTATAGAGATATGAGGAACCCTATGTTGTTAAGCTTTGAACAAAAAGCTCTTATTAATTACTATTGAATTAAATCACTTGTTAGTATAGTCTTTACGTACAATATACAAAATGCACAACAAGGAGGGGTTGAATTATGTATCCTTTTTCGTGAATACAAGCCCCTTTGATATTTCTTTGAAAACTACCTTTTTCAATGCTATTAAGTAAATATCATAATGTTTATACGAAAATATCTTCGTGATTGAATCGCAATTGCATTCTATATACTTGTATAAGAACAACAGAAATTAAAATAGAGAGTTAGAAGATGGACACGACGATTTTATCCTGGTTCACCCCAAACTTTGGGCTATGTCCAGTCCTCAGAATTCTTCTGAGATTTCACTATTCTTCTCGAAATGTACAAGTATTCTTTCTCTACAGAGCCTCTTCAGGTCTCTTACACCAAGTATTATTTTCACTCTATTAGCCTCTTCAGGCTTTCAGCTTTACCTTTCTCTCACTAGAAAGATATTGCGAGCTTTATTACAGTAAAGATAGCTCTCGTGTTTTGCACAACGAATACATAATTTTTTAACTTGAAATCTCAAAAACTAGTTCAACAGCTTGTTCACTAACTCGTTCAGTCTTCGACTCCGACTTGTATTTATAGCCTTCGTCTCCAACTGCTTCTTGATAACTACTTCTTGTTTTTTATAGAAACCGTTATTCAATTGAGTTCTGTAACTAACTCTAACTGACTAACTGTCTGACGTACTATCATGTCTTTGTCTTCGTATTGTTTGTGTTTTTATTCTTCTTCTGTCTTTTCTTCCTTCTGTGTTTTGGTTCCTTCTGTGTTTTGCTTCCTTCTGTGTTTTCTTCCTTTTGTGTTTTGCTTCCTTCTGTGTTTTCTTCCTTCTGTGTTTTCTTCCTTCTGTGTTTTACTTCCTTCTGTATTTTGCTTCCTTTTGTGTTTTCTTCTTTCTGTGTTTTGCCACATGCTTAACACACTTATCAAAACAGTTCATTTTATTTCTAATATTATTATTAGTTGATTGTCACCAAAATTATTAGATGTAAAGTCATTTTGACTTAACAATCTCCCCTTTTTTGATAATAAAAAATAATCATAATTTTAGAAAGATAATCGAGTATTATTTATATATCGAATAAGAAGATATACAATTGTGAAAAATTGTAAGCAATACTATCCTCTGCTTCCTCTCTTCTCTTCTCCTATCTTTCCTTTCTTCTTCTCTTCTCTTTATATCTTTGCCTTCTTCTTCTCTTCTCTTTCTAACTTTCTCCTCTTCTTTTCTTCTCCCCCAATTTGTTATTAATCAAAAATAATGACCGAAGATGCTTCAAGATTTCAGAGAACATTCGTTGCATATCAGTGCGGAGTAACTTGAGGTCTTCTTCCATAGAAACTTGTAAATGAGCTACTTCCTCCTGCAAGTCACCCACTGAGTCACGCAGATCATCAACCTTATCATGAATTCCTTCAACTTCTTCTACCAAGGCTTTATAGCTCTTCTGCTGTATGTGACTAACTTCTTCCAAACCAATAGTAGGATCATGTTGAGGTGTTCTTGGTGGAAGGTAGTCGTAGCAACAAATGGTTCTGAAGGTAAAACATCCAATTCAATGATTGTGAAAATAGGAGGTTTGAACGATAGGTTTCCTTAAGGGAGATTAAGATCATCAGGTCTAGGTAGCTTTGGAACTGGTTTTCCAAGAAGGTGTAGTACATCTCTAATTGAAGATATACAACTCAAAGGACTAAAGTGTAGGAAAATCCCGGGAGGAACATCATATGTTCCAGCAGCGGAAAACAAAAATTTTTATTGCCGGGACCTTCCCGAAACCCAGGATCCCGGTGTCGGTATGAAAACCTCAAACCTGAATAGCCAATAGAGACTATCTC
>JANIHZ010000143.1:0-21161 GCA_027478365.1 Erythroxylum rufum | reverse complement strand
ATGCCCAGTGCAGTCTATAAAATAAATAATTTAGGCAAATAAAGCACAAGCCTACAGAAAATAAAACCAAAACCGGGGGGTACGGTATGCGTACAGCGGGAATATGCTTAAACGTGGAAACAAACGAATCCTTCCGACTCCTACCCTTTTCCCCGCCACGTGTCACCGCGTTTTACTTTTTCTCTGTCGACGGCTTTTACCAGTTGTTCTTTTCGCAAGGTTTTCCACACACACTCGTTCATTTTCTCTCTCTCACACGCACCAGCTGTCTTGCTTTCGAGTTTCGACCCCTACGACGACTCTCCAGATCTAGTCAGCCAAACAACCACAATCAGAATCAGAATAAGAAGAAGATGATGATGAATAAGAAGCTTCTGACAGTTTCTACTTTTCTTTCTATTTTGTGTTCCCGGTTAGGTTAGATGGATTTGGCTCCCCATGCATCACTTACCGCGATTCTTTAAAAAAACCGGTCTCATGGATCGCCAAGATCGTCGGAGGCCAAGGCTTGCCCGAATCAATGCGGCCAAGCGTATTGATTACGAGGCGGCTTCGTCTTCTTCGTCTCTAGAAGACTCTACCTCGCAGTCTCTGGTCACGCGGTCCCTCGATTTTCCGGAACGGACCAGCTTCCGTGTAGAAGGAACCGAAGGCGAGTTCGACCTTATCTGCCAGAGTTTGGGCCTCTCCGGCCCTGACGATTTCGCTATTCCGCCTGCCGCGTGGGAAGCCATGAAGATGCGATCAGTCTCCGATATTTTACCTCGTTCCAAACTGCTCTGGTCTGATGGTGTTAAGAGAGGGGAAGATAAGACTCACTTGGATGAAGAAGAGGAGCAGGAATTGGTTGCCGATATTCCACGTAGCGCTCAAATCAACGATGCTACTGAGTTAATTCGGGAGGAGCAAACCGAGTCAACTGAATTTCACGGGCGCTTGAATGTCGCAGGAGGTATAAAAGGCGTTCGGCCACCTCTGTTGAAACCGCCACCGTCAATGAACTTACCAGTTGTAGACCATGCGTGTTCTACTTGGGAGATATTTAGGAATTTCGCGCCTGAAAGCGAGGAACACTGTTGCGTAATGACTTACATAGGGTTGACTGACGATGAAGGGGTAGAAAAAAAGGAAGAGAAGGAAGAGGAAGAAGAAAAAGAAGAGGGAGGAATTGTTTCGAGTGTTTGTAAGAGAGAGGAAGATGAGAATTTGTTGCGGATAGGGGAAATCACCGTTTTGTCGGCGTCGTGTTCGTTTACGACCTCGAATGAAGACGACTGTTCTAGTACTACCACGGAACCAATGTCGAACATTTCTCCAAATGGTAGGTTTAGAAGAATTATTACGTCTTGGCAAAAGGGTAAGCCTTTGGGACAAGGATCGTTTGGATGCGTGTATGAAGGAATTGCCGAGTAAGTGCTTAACCAGTGATATCTGTTATTGTTAACTAGTTTAATTATTATCAATTTTAGTAAATTTGTTGTTATCTTCTGACCTGTTTCAATATTAGAATCGGATCTGTACATTTTCTTTTGTCCTCTGTGTGGTTATGGATGGGAGACTCTGAGCAGAGACTCTGACTTAATGATAGTTACGGGACTACATTTTGTAATATGATCTTAAATTTTATAGCACATCTGGGGATTCAATCAGGTTTCAGATAAATGAAGTTGAAGTTCTCGAATCTGAAAGCCAGTGTACCTGGAAATTGCTTTAAAAGGGAATCCACGTGTCGCCAAATATGATGCTTTTCCATTTTTTGGGGTTTTAGTAGTTGGGGATGCCTTTTTTCCTGGTGTTTAGATTTTAGGCGGAACTGAGTCTGAAACGCGCTAGGTTATGATTTGAAACAATATTAGTTTTGCATACATTTCGTCTTTGTTAAATGTTGTTCTTCTATGTAGAATATCTGTGCATTTGCCACGCCAGATTCTTGTATAGACCTTATATAACATGTACTTGCATGAAAGATTCAATCGGCAGCTCCGGAAAGCCCGCAGTGAAAATATTTAAAGTTAAAAGTGAAATGGTGTCAATTTATGGCTTGTCCTTCTTGGTTTGCCATCTCTTTCCCTGTGCCGAAGGCAGTCTTTCCCTGGATGGCTCCTTGTCTTCTGAAACTTTTTTTTTTGCTCCTTTGGTACAACTGAAAACATACATCTTTTATAACTTTTATCTTGAATATCAAAAGTGTTGATTGAAGTAATTTTAAAGAAAGTGTCCCTTGTTAGAGTCTGCAGGCCAAGATATCAGGGCTGGAGTTATACATTATTGGTGTAATTACTTCACTTGATGGTTCTTAGCCTAGGAAGGGCTTGAGCAAAATTGGAAGGGTTGATCGCCAGAATAGAGCTTTTTTATTAGTTCCCTGATCTCAAATGTTAAACATATACTTGCTTGTCATGTTGAACTGTAAGTGTCTTCTTCAGTTATGTATACTGGGTAGTCTTAATCAGTTAACATTTATTCTTTCTCTTGGAAAGAAATAAATCATAATCTATGGTACTTCCTCTTTCAATTGGGTCCTGGACTTTCCTTTTCTGGCATGCTAATTATGCTTTACTGGTTCATGCAGTGATGGATTCTTTTTTGCCGTCAAAGAAGTGTCTTTACTTGATCAAGGGACTCAAGGAAGGCAAAGTATTTTCCAACTTGAGCAGGTAGGGTTTCTTTGTTGTTGTCGTAGCCTGATTATTTTACAGTTACTGGCTCTCTTGTGGTCGACTTCTCTTTTCTCATAGAATCTGTGTTTTTTTTTTCAGGAAATTGCTCTATTAAGTCAGTTTGAACATGAAAATATAGTTCAATATTATGGCACAGATAAGGTACTGTTTCCTTTCTTAAGATGTATGAATGTTGCAACCTCAATTCAGTTTTATATTTGCATCTACTCTTATTATTATTATTTTATTCTTATGATGCTTAAGAAGTTAAACTGTTTCCTAATCGTTATTGGAAATTGTTTCATTAGTTCAGCACATGTGAGAGTACGGTTTTTAACATTTTTCTTGAATTGATTTGTGCAGGATGAATCAAATCTGTATATCTTCCTTGAGCTTGTAACTCAAGGTTCCCTTCTAGGTGTCTATCACAAATATCATTTTTTGGATTCCCACGTTTGTGCATACACAAGACAGATATTGCATGGTTTAAAGTATCTTCATGATCGTGATGTTGTTCACAGGTAATGGGTGGATTCAATGTCATTTGTTGTTCGCATGGTCTAACAATCTTCCTTATTTTGTTTTTGGTTGAAATTTATTTGTTCTGTTGACTGTTTATTTGATGAATTTTGGAATATGTATGATTTACATGCTTCCATTATCTCCTATGCCTCATGTTCTAAGCAAACATATAAACATTAAGTGAATTGTAGCAATATTATGTGTAGTACGCTTGTCCTCATTGAACTTTCTTTGAATTCAAGGGACATCAAATGTGCAAATATTTTAGTTGATTCAAATGGATCTGTGAAACTTGCAGATTTTGGATTGGCAAAGGTAACGTTTCTGTTCATTTTGCCTATATCCTCGCTTCCTTTGGACTTCTAAAAGTATTAATTTCTTCTCTTGATTGCATCCTTTTCATTTTCAGGCAACCAAATTAAATGATGTTAAATCTTGCAAGGGGACGGCATTTTGGATGGCACCTGAGGTTTTTGTCTATGCTTTTTGACTTAAGAGAAATTTATTTACATAAAATTTTGTAGAGATAATTTTGGCTTCAATTTAAACCGCTTCTATATGCTTTTCTTTATCTTTTCCTGACACATCTATTCTCCTGCAGTACCAGTCAGTTGAATGAAGGACAACAACATGCTACAATTATTTTGATACATGTTTGTGTGAAATTAACTTTATGAAGCCATATGTAAGAATTGCGGAGGTTGTAAGAGGATAAAATTTGAACTGAAATATAAAGCATATAAATGAGCATTGAACAAAATTTTCCATTAATGTTTTCAGGTCTTTAATCGTCCTATTAAACCTTTGTGTTTGGCATTATCTTCTTAAGATATCCATTGAGATTTCTATTGAGAACCTCTTGTTAGAAACATCAGCTACATATGAGAAAATTGAGTACATGTTTCAATTGTAATTTGATGGGTTTTATAATATGTAGTCTGTTCAATTAATTCTAAGTCCGTTCACACATTGTTCCTATGTCTTTTAGAATTTGTAAAATGGTTTTCTTTAAATTTTGCTTTCTTGACTATTTGATTGATAAAAGATCTTCTAATCATTTTTTCTAAAAATATTGTGATGCAGGTTGTCAACCGTAAAAACCAAGGTTATGGACTTCCTGCTGATATATGGAGTCTTGGGTGTACTGTTCTGGAGATGCTAACCCGTGAGATTCCATACTCGCATTTGGAGTGCGTAAGTACCACTTTTTTGACTTTTATTCTAAGCTTCACTGTGATTCCATACTCGCATTTGGTGTGTAAGTACTACTTTTTGTCTTTTATTCTAAACTTCATTGTGGTGAGCTTGGACAATCTGCAATACGTTTTACCACCGGGAGAGTAAATTAATCTCAGATAACTCAAATTCAATTAAAACATTAATTGAGGTTAGTACTTTATTGTATTGTTTGCTCAATGTGTTTCCCGGACTGTCTTTATATATTTCTGGTTCGCAAAACAGAATGAAGTGGAACAATTTTGAATGAACATTATTCTAGTAATGATTCATACAACTTTATTCTCATTCAACTGAGCTTTTCTGATACCTTTCGGTTTTCGTTATGGCATATATGCTTTGGCTACGGTCATGAGTAGCTGGAACCTGTAACCTATTCTAATTGCATATCCTTATTCTGGTTGGTATTTGATTGAATTTGGCACATTGCTCCGCAATCAGCTACAAGAAATGATCTTGCTACATCTGTTTGTGGCATTTAATAGTGTATTTTCTTTCTGTGACTCAGCAAATGCAAGCTTTGTATAGCATTGGCAAAGGTGTACCTCCTCCTGTTCCTGATTCACTCTCCAACGATGCAAGGGATTTTATAATGCAGTGTTTGCAGGTTAATCCCGATAATCGCCCTACTGCAGATCAGCTTTTAAATCATCCATTTGTCAAGAGGCCATTGCCAACATCCTTGGGTTCAGCTTCTCCTTATATAGGACGGCGATCTTAAAATCTTAGCTTGGGTCAGCGGATTGGGTAATCTTACTTTCTGAAGGTCAAAATGTTGGATATTAGAAGTTCAACTTCTGTATTTATGCTGCCCTGTCGGTGAGGTGTTTGCTTTAGTTATTGGGTGACGGACATTTAGATCCTAAAGATGCTTGAAGCCTCTGTACCTATAGTTTTCCAGTGAAACATCTATTGCACGCATTAAATTGGTAATTGCGTATCTCATAGGATTTTTTGCCTAAAATATTTGGTGAAAAGTTCTAGAGATGTTTCATTGGGAAGGATTATTTCTATTTCCGTATTGGGATAGTTCTGCCAGTTCTGCTCTTCCTTCTTCCGTTATTACTCACTTTGACCTGTCAAAGATTATCTTTCGCCTTGTGAACAGGGTGGTCCTCGGTGAACTGTATTGGACCATTTATTATTTCCACTCCCAGTGAGGCAATTCCAGTAGGTTTAAAGCCTGTAATGGCTTTGGTCAAATCACATCCAAAGAAATTTGCACGGGGAGCTTCACTTTGACGGTGTTTGATACCGAAGGCGCTGCCGCTTTTGAGAAATCTGCTGTACAGAGCAAACAGTTCTTAAGATTCACAATGTCTGCTGGTCAGACAAAAAAAATAAAAAAGAAAAGATCTCCTTATGTTAGGTTTTTGAGAATTGATTCATCGTAGGGAGGATTGTGGAAACAAGGTGTGAGAGCAATGTGTTTGTAAGAATTAGCAAATACAGAATACTATTTTCTTTATGTATATATATGGTATTTGATGTAACATACATGTTAGTGTCAATTGAATTTATAGAATGTCTGTTACTTTTTGCTTCCGAATCTTTCATTCTTTGCTTGCCATGGAAATTAAGGAATCACCCAGAAAATTGTAGCAACTAAAATTGATTTTTTGGTGTTTGGGCGTGAACTCTAATCACTATCAGAAAAACTTTTTGAGTTGTATAGCTGATGATGACGGAAAGAAGAGGTCCTTGCCTATTTTTAACATAGCACAGGACCTGAAAAACATCCTTGATTGTGAAAGTTGAATGAAGAAACTGCTTTACAAAATCAATTTCAACCATTGAGTTGCTAGCTAAAATAATGTCATCTGCATAAGTGGGCGAAGCAATGAAGTTTGAAGAACCAGGTTTTACTAACAAAGAAGGGTCCAATGGAGCTTGTGCAAAGCCTTTGAGGTAATGTTGTTGTGAGATGTGATTTCCACCATATGCTTGCCTGTTTAAGGCTGCTATAAAGAGATTTTAACAATATGTAAACTTTCGAGATTGAGAAATAGAAAGTTAAGTGGCATTTAAGTGGAGAGATGACAACGAGTTAATCCATAAGTTTAAAATAAGGTGTTTTCAATGAGCAAGTTCATGAGCTAAATCAAGTCTAGCTTGATTTGAGGTTTAACTTTTTTAAGTAAAATGACATCGTTTTGTTAGAAGAGTTAGGTTTCAGTTAGGCCTAGACCTGAACAACCCAAATTTGGACTCAATTAAAAAAAAAGATATTTTGTACTTTTAATTTTTAAAAAATTAACGAGACCGACTCATGGGCCGACTCATTGTCATCCATATTTACGTATAAACCTCTTTATTTAAGTTATTATAATGCCTTCACATCAAGCTGATGAAGAAGCTATTGGTGAATAGAACTGCTAATAAAGTTCTAACATTTGTCATCTTCACTGTTGGAGATAAAGTCTTTCGGTAATCTATGCTATGTTGTTGAGTAAAGTCCTTGGGGCTACTAGCCTGACATTATATCGCTCAATGTCGTCATCTACCATATGCTTAATTATAAAGACCTATTTGCCTGGATTGTTTATTAGGTGGTAAATCAACTAGCCCGTGTGTATTGCTAAATTTTAATGTTTGTAACTCTGTATCTTTTGCTTCACACCAACATAGATGTTTGACAACCTTTAACAAGCTTTTCAGTTTTGAAACTGTATCAACAGAAGTATAAGATGTTCTTTGCTTGTGTGAGAGGCCGCTATAAGATATGAAAGAAGCTAGGATATGTGGTGTGGTAGTAGCATTTGGTAAGTTAGCGTGATAATCTTTATATTTCAGTGGTAGACCACAAGTTTTAGTAGACCTTCCTTGACATTATATCTCTCAATGCTATCATCGACCTTATGCTTAATTCTAAAGACCTATTTGCACCCAATGGATTGTTTATTAGGTGGTAAATCAACTAGCCCCTATGTATTGTTAGATTTTAAAGCTTGCAACTTTGTATTTATTACATCACACCAACATTAATGCTTAACAGCTTTCAAGAACCTTTTCGAGCCTCAGGCCGAGCTCGACCTAGGGTTATTTCGAGTCCAATCAAACTTAGGCAAAAATTTTGTACAACCCGATCTGACCTATTGTCATCCTTATTTAAGAGTGAGGCTTAAAGCACAATAAAGTGACTAATATCACTAGATAACTGCTGAAAATGAGAAAAGATATATTCATAAAAGTAATATAAACATTCCTAGAAACTAGAATTTAACCACCATTATTAATATCATAAACCCAAAAACCTTTAGCGTTAAAAGGGTAACCAAGAAAGCACACCTTAGTGGTCTAGAATTAAACTTTTTTAATATGAACATCAACAATGGATGCAAAGCAAGACAATAAATAAAGCTTTTAAATGTTAAAGAAACTCAAAAGGAGTTTTATTTCAAATAATAGATGAAAGTATCCTATTAATAAAATAAGCTACAATCTTTGGTTATCAAAAGATAGACCCAAGTGAAATGACTGAAACCATCTACAATTGTAGGAAAAAATCTATGACGATAAAGAGTAACTGTATTTACTAGACCCTAAATATTAATATGAATAAGATGAAAAATATCAGTAAAAGTAGATTTACTAAGAGTAAATGAAAGTTTTTTGATTTAGCAAAGTGACAAATGTTGCTAACAATTTTATTAGATTAAGCTGAATCTTACTTTAACGGAGTTAAGTGAGATTATCGTGCAAAGAGGTTTGTGCATCTTGTGGGACAAGTTCATGCTTGAAGGAAAAATTTTGTAACAACTGGTATCAAAGCTTAAATTTCAATATGGTAGGAGACAACAATTTGACGGAACGTTTCAACCGAGTCGAGGCACTCATTGGGCCAATTCCTTAAGGGGAGAAAGATGTAACATCTTACAATACTCGATTCGAGATGTTGGAAGCGCGAATCCAACAGTTGCAGCATCAAATCGCGGAGCTGATGAAGGCACTGGAGGATTTTAGATTCGAGATCACGATCCTAAGGCGTGCCATTGCAACGTAGGATGTTGGGCGTGCTGAAAGCACTTTGGTGAAGGTGCGAGAGTCACAAGTTTTGACAACAAGCGGAGTGTCAAAGAGCTCGGAAGTTTCTTATGGAACATGAAGCAGTACTTTGCAGCGGCAAAGGTGGCTGACTTGGAGAAGGTTTCGATCGCGATTATGTATTTGGTGGAGGATGCAAAGCTCTGGTAGAGAACGAGAATCTCCAATGATATCAGTATGGAGAGACCTCCCATCGACACTTGGGAGAAGATGAAGAAGGAGCTAAATGATCAATTCCTTCCCAACAACACTTCATGGCTTGCGAGGGAAGCTTTAAAGAGGTTGAAGCAAGACAACTCGGTGCGAGAGTATGTTAAGAAATCCATATATATCAGGATTCAATCTCTATAAGAGTTTTAAACATGGAATGGACAAATGATCCAATCTAAAATGCCAAACATCATTTTTTACAATGGAATTTGAAGGAACATAATTACAAAGAAAATCACTTTTAGACGCAACAAAGTTACAAAGATACTTGTTTTGAATTGAGAAGCCAGTAGTAACGAACTGATATAAGCTACTTTTCTTGCTAGCCGGCTTATAAGAAACAAACTGTTCAAGTGACTAGCTATATTATCTATAATCCAATATGTAGATAGTGTTTTAATAGCAAGACAAAAGGTTCTTAGATTCCCACCAATGTAAGTAGCAAAAGGTTGAATATGAGTTCAAATAGTGTTAATATGAGCACCGGTAGCATTAGTATCAATGGCTTACTGAAGAAGATTAATCAGCTTATCGTATTATTCTTTTAAAATAGGAAAATTAGAAGCAATATTAGAAGAACATCACCCTAGATAAACTGCCTCTGTGAACCAGAATTAGGACTCTGGAACCAATTCAACACTTTGATGATCTTCCCACAAAAGATTCATATGCTTAGTAGAATGCACAAAGGAACTACCAACTTAATTAGCAAAAGAAACTCAAAAGAAAACAAAAAATTGAGAAAACCAAGAAAGAAGAATTTTTAATGCTTTAATATCATATGAAGATTTTGTATTTTCTCATTCATTTGCAAAATAAACAATACAAGTCATATATAGCAGTTCAAGAAATTTACACAAAAACTTACAATACTCAGACTATTATTTACGCTGATGATTTATAAAACAAAAATTTAAAAATGCATGTCCTAATAACAAGAACAAGAACAACAACATTCATTATAAATCTGCTTATACATGAAGTTTGGGAATGTTCAATAATATACAACCTTATTCCTAACTAGTGGAGAGACTGTTTCCTCTGAAATTCTAAAGAAAGTTTAGCTCATTTCGAGCGATTTATTAACAGGAAATTTTCTCAAAGGGATCTCACAGTTGAACGCAGATACAGAGACTCCAATACTTTTAAATAATGGACCTTCCCGGGCAATCAATTCTCAGATTTTAGTTGCTCCAATACTATTACTATTAAACTGCAAATGAAGCCCAAAAACCTAGTTCAAGTTGAAAACTCGCGAGGCCTGTAAACAATTCATAGATTAGTATCTATGCTTCTAATTAGGAAGACTGTTGAAGAGTAATTTGAAAGTTGATATAGATACATGAATGTTTAAATTCTAGATACATGGATGTTTAAGTTTATTGTTAGGATTTTAATTACGTTCATGTATTAGTTATATAATTAAATATTGGTTCATGTATAGTTTTGAGTTTATGTATGGTTTATTTATTTGGGTTTATTAATGGGTTTATGTACTTAGATATGAAGAGTCATTTTTGTACCTATAAATATCTCTTTGTACTTGAACTAAATTTATTAAAGTGAAATATAACCTCTTCTTCTAAACAATTTTATCCTCTTTAAACCTCCTCACTTCTTAACAAAGTGGTATCATAGTCAAGTTCTTTGAGAAATAACAAATAATGGTGGAGTATACTCATTTCAATTCCCTCGTCTCACGAAAGAAAATTATGAAACATGGCGTCTTCGCATGAAAGCCGTGCTTGGCTCACAAGATGTATGGGAGATTATAGAGAAAGGTTTTTATGCAACCTCAAAGTGAAGCTGATTTGTCTCAAAATGAGAAGGATGCTTTAGCAAAGATCAAGAAGAAGGATCAACAGGCCCTTACCCTCATCCATCAATGTTTAGATGATTCAATGTTTGAAAAGGTAGCCGATGCAACCACTTCAAAAAAGCATGGGAGATTTTGCAAAGTTCCTTTCAAGGAATTGATAAGGTAAAAAAATTCGACTCCAATCATTGCGAGGTGATTTTGAATCTTTGCGTATGAAGGAATCCGAATCAATCTCAGATTATTGTTAACGAGTAAAGGCCATTGTGAATCAAGTGAAGAGATATGGAGATCAAGTTGAAGATATTCGAGTAGTAGAGAAAATTCTTCATTCCTTGAACCCAAAGTTTGATTATGTGGTTTATGTCATTGAGGAGTCTAAAGATCTAGACTCTTTGACATTTGAACAACTAGAGGGATCTTTACAAGCTTACGAAGACAAGATCAAAAAGAGGCAAGAAGAACCTTTGGAGCAAGCACTTAAAGCAAAGGTTGTGTTACAAGATGATGATGGAGAAAGCAATCAAAGAGGAAGAGGAAGAGGACGTGGTCGAGGTTAAGGACAAAGTTATGGAGAAAGAAGTAAAGGGGATTATAACAACTCCAACAATGTTGGAAACAATCAATCATACAAAGGCCAAGGAAAATCAAGAGGAAGAGGAAGAGGAGGTTACAATTTTATACAAAATGAGAGGAGCTATGATAAGTCTAATGTTGAATGCTACAATTGTCAAAAATTTGGACATTTTTCTTAGGAATTTTATGCTACGCCTACTTAAGTTGAGGAGCAAGTCAATATTGTTGATAACAAGCAAGGGGACGAAGAGCCCACTTTATTGCTAGCACTCAAAGATAATACAAGTAAGGATGAAAGTATATGGTTCTTAGATAATGGAGTAAGCAATCACAGGTGTAGAGATAAAGGAAAAATTGTGGAACTTGATGAAAAGGTAGAAGGTAACGTTTCTTTTGGAGATTCGTCAAAGATTCAAATTCATGGAAAAGGTATCATTCTAATTTTTTCAAGAGATGGAAGCCATAGACTTATGAATGATGTCTATTATGTGCCTAAATTGAAAAGTAATATTTTAAGTTTGGGACAACTTCTTGAAAAAGGATATGAAATCCACATGAAAGATTGTTTTCTTTGGCTTAGAGATCAATATGCTTAATTGATTGTTCAGGTGTTTATATCGAAGAATAGAATGTTTATATTGAATATCAAGACAATCAAAGCAATATGTTTAAAGGTGGATGTGAAAGATGAAGCATGGCGTTGGCATATGAGATTTGAACACTTAAATTTTGGTGCACTCAATGCTTTGGGAGACAAATACATGGTGAAAGGAATGCCCTTCGTTAACCACCCACATCATTTATGTGAAGTATGTTTACTTAGCAAGCATTCAAGAAGGAGATTTCCAAAAGAAGCGGTGACAAGAGCAACTGCACCACTTCAACTTATTCATACTGACGTATGTGGACCAATCAAGCCATTATCAATGATTAAAAGTAGATACTTCTTACTTTTCATTGATGATTATGGTAGAAAAATATGGGTTTATTTCTTATAGCAGAAATCAGAAGTATTTGAAGCATTTAAGAAGTTTAAGGCATTTGTGTAAAATGAAAGTGGTTATACAATTAAAGCCCTAAGGTTCGATAGAGAAGGCGAGTTCACATATAAGGAGTTTCTTGATTTTTGTGAACATGGAATCTACCATCCGTTAATAGTCCCAAGATCGCCCCAACAAAATAGAGTAGCCAAAAGGAAGAAGATAACAATTCTTAACATAGCTCGATGTATGTTGAAGGCCAAAAATATGCCTAAAGAATTTTGGGCCGAAGCTGTTTCTTGTGTAGTTTATTTGTCAAATCGGTCTCTAACGAGAAATGTCAAAGATCAAACTCCGCAATAAGCGTGGAATGGAATGAAGCCTAGTGTTGCTCATCTAAGAGTTTTTGGAAGCATAGCATATGCTCATATGCCACAGCAAGAAAGATCCAAGCTCGATGATTAAGTGTTAAGCATGTATTCATTGGCTATGACCAAAATTCCAAAGGCTACCAATTGTACAATCCAAGCAATGGAAGGATTGTTGTGAGCAGGGATGTCGAATTTGATGAATAAGCAATATAGGATTGGAAGACACAAGAAGAAAGCACTTATGATTTTTCCCATATTTTGAAGACGAAGAGCAAGAAACTGCAACAAATATTCAAGAGACAACTCCACCTGCTTCTCCAAATATGCCTCATTCTTCTTCGTCCATGCATGGAGAAAGTTCAAGTGATGGAGTATGAAAAATAAGGAGTATTTATGATATTTATGAACAAACAGAAGAAATAAATAATGTTCATGTAAGTAATTTCTTTTATCTTTTTGTAGATAGTGAATCTTTAAATTTTAGGAAGGCCGTGAAGGACAAAAGATGGAGACAAGACATGGAGGAGGAGATCTCAATAGAGAAAAAAAAATACTCGGGAATTATTAACTCTTCCTAAAGCTTATGAAGCTATTGGAGTCAAATGAGTCTATAAGATAAAAAAGAATGCCAATGAAGATGTAGAGAAATATAAAGCAAGGCTCGTTGCTAAAGGCTACAAGAAAAAGCATGGAGTGGATTATGATGAAGTATTTGCACCTGTTGCTCGTATGGAGACTATACGATTGTTGATCTCTTTTACAGCTCAAATGAAGTGGAAGATCTATCAACTTGATGTAAAGTCAATTTTTCTAAATGGCGATCTTCAAGAAGAATTCTTTATTGAACAGCCAATTAGCTTGCAGTCAAAGGTCACGAAGATAAGGTCTTGATATTGAAAAGGCATTGTATGGGTTAAAGCAAGCACCAATGGCATGGAATACTCGCATCGACAAGTACTTTTAAGATAATGGGTTTGTTTGTTGTTCTCATGAATATGCTCTTTACATTAAATCATATGGAAATGGAGATATTATATTCATTTGCCTTTATGTGGATGATCTTATTTTTACCGATAATAACCCAAGATTGTTTCAAGAGTTCAAGAAAACTATATCTTTGGAGTTTGAGATGATAGATATTGGATTGATGTCATACTATTTGGGCTTAGAGGAGAAGCAAATGAAAGATGAAATTTTTATTTCACAAGAAGGATATTCAAAAGAAATATTGAAGAAGTTCCAAATGCTTAATTGCAATTCGGTGACTACACCCATGGAATGTGGAATTAAATTGACAAATTTTGATGATGGAGCTAAGGAAGATTCTTCTATATTCAAAAGCCTTGTTGGATGCTTGAGATACTTGACATGTACAATACTAGATATTCTCTTTGCTGTTGGATTGATAAGTCGTTTTACGGAAGCACTTACTTGTTCTCATATGAAGGCGGCTAAGAGGATTCTCCGATATATCAAAAGGTACAATTGACTATGGATTGCTCTATATATCATCTGTTGATTTCAAGCTTGCTGGGTTTTGTGATAGTGATTTTGCAGGAGATATTGATGATAGAAAAAGCACAACTGGTTATATATTTTTTACGGGTGATTGTGCTATTACATGGAGTTCAAAGAAGCAACCTATTGTGACTCTGTCAAGTTGTGAATCTGAATATGTGACTGCAACTTCATGCATTTGTCATACTATTTGACTTAGAAGGCTATTGAATGACCTTCACTTGCCACAAAAGGAAGCAACTGAAATATGTATTGATAACAAGTATGCACAGGCATTGGCCAAGAACCCAGTTTTCATGATCGAAGCAAACATATTAATGCGAGGTATCATTTTATTAGAGAATTTATCGCAAAGAATGAAGTGGAGCTTAAGCATGTGAGGACTAATAATCAAGTTGCAGATATTTTTACGAAATCACTCAAATTTGAAGTTTTTCAACATTTGAGGACAAGACTTGGAGTACAAAAGCAAATTTCAAATTAAGGGGGAGTGTTGAAGAATAATTTGAAACTTGATCTAGATACATAGATGTTTAAGTTCATTGTTAGGAGTTTAATTATGTTCATGTATTAGTTATATAATTAAATATTGGTCTATGTATGATTTTGAGTTCATGTATGATTTATTTATTTGGGTTCATTTTTGTACCTATAAATACCTTTTGGTACTTAACTAAATTTATTAAAGTGAAATACAACCTCCTTCTACACAATTCTCTTCTCTCTAAACCTCCTCACTTCTTAACAAAAACACCATAAATATAAGACACCAACCACCGATGGAATGGACTGGTTACACAAGTAGACAAGAACATAAAACAACATTTGAGTCAACTGCAACCATCTTATTCTCTGCATAAACCTTAGATCAATGACTAACCAGAAAGCAAGTATATATCAAATGAATAACATTGCAGGGGCAAGGACCAGCACGAACTCAGTTCTCGTCACCATCTACGAGGAATCGCCGGCAAAAACTGATCCTACCTGCAAATATAAGCCTGGCCCACTACCTAGAAACCCTAGCAATACAGGCAAACGTGGTTATGACCGTCGGAGTCGGCTTCTAGCCTACGCTCGTGAGCTGAGAGAAGGGGCCGTTCAAAAGCTGCAGTGTCCCGAGAACAACGCAAGGCCTAAGCCCAGAGTAAGTCAATCTCTTGATCTTTCCAACGTCTAAATCACCATGCAATTATGAATATGTAAATGCAAGGCATTGTCGAAATGATCGGAAGTTTCTTTATGCGCAGAAATATTGGAGATTTTCACGTGCAACAAAAAGGATCCGCTCCTCATTTCTTAGGATCTTTCTCAGAAAAGAAAGGCAATGGAATTATGAGCCAATTGAATCGGAGGAACATAGCGAAGTCGATCAATCATACAGTCCAAAATGGATCAATAGGACGAACAAAGAGGATTGCAGAAACAAAAGTTCTAATTTTTGTGTAAGTGTTATTACTTGTTATTGGATTATCGTACAAAAAATTTCTGGTTATCATAGCGCAGTTTGTAATATCCAAATTGATCGTCTTTTGTTCAGAAGAAATTGAAGTCTTTCGTCAGGGAACTATCATGTGGATCTTGCAGTGCAACAAGGAGAGATGGTTGATCGGTACGTAGGCGAAAATTGACAAGCGTCTCTGACCTGATGCTTGTTCGTTGATAAGGAAATGCTAAATCATGTTAGTTTAGATTCGACTTGGATAAGTCTCACGATCTGGATCCACTTATCTTGCCCTCTTTAAAACTGAAAATTTCAGAAGACCCTTTATTTTCTCCACGCTTCAGAATCCTTCTGAAGCCAAACTGTCCACTTGTTTCCATCAAAACCATATTTCATTTCAGGTAAAATATTATTGCTGTTTACTTTCATTTAGTGTAATTAATTGAATTATGTTTCAGTTAATTTTTATAAATTTTACTTTAATGTCGAATATAAATTCATGGAAGTATGATATCTGTAGATTAGTTATTTTTTTAAATCTTACTTCTATGTTGAATATAATTTTAGGAAAGTATGACATCTATAGATTAGTATATCCGACCTGTTTTGGAAGGATTATTACTTCTACTTAATAGTACTGTTTCAGATGTATTAGAATTAAAGTAACATATAAAAAACCTAACCAAATAAAAGAACTGCCATAATGAATTCATGTAATTAAATTGGATTCTATACTTCTCTATCATGCCAAACAAGGTGTTTATGAAGCCATTAGATATTGACTTGTGTTGTCCTCATTTCCATTTGCATATTTGTTGAGCTTGTTGGAGAAATTTTGGATTGATAATTACTCACCAAGGATTATAATGGAAAGAAGAGTAGGTATAAGTGTTTAGTATATTAGTCACAACACGAACTTTAATTATAGACTCAGGATCAATCATGAACATGTATTAATGGAGAAAATTTAAAACAATACATTTTTTGCTATCCATTGAATGATAAATAAGTTGCTAAACTACTTGAACAAGTTCCTCAATGTATGAATAAGCTCCTAAAACTTTTGCTCAATTATTATAAAAGTTATATATCCTTATGTCGTTAATGTCTTTTTATACCTTTCTGAATGTGCAAACCTCTTAATGAATCAAAAAAACTAAATGTTCACAACTTACTTAAGCAGACAACAGAAGACCTTAATAGTTATTTATAGTAATCTTATTGGACTTTTCCATCGTAGACCAAATAAATAACTGACCTATAGTGACTAGGACCCATTTTCCTTACTGATCTTTAGTCCATTTAACCAGATCTTTTATTAGACTTCTTTATTATCTTTAATCTAGATAAAAAATAATAAATATAGTAAAAGTGGTTAAGAAAATCAATGTAAAGGTTGACCAATTTAAAACATTCGATCCAAAGATAATAAAATTCAATCATTGGGTCCCTAAGGCTTTTGATACCAAAAAATATCAAATGCATATATCAAATGCAATATAGATTCAATATAATCACACATATCTAATACTTCATTAATATGAATGAGAAAATGATGTATGATCTTTTTGTTTGTCGGTCTCAATTTCTTTAAACTTTATGCTAAACTGTATTATAGAAATTTGTTTTCTCTCACTAAATGCTAAACTGCCTTAAAGAAAACCCTATGGGATTAAATACTTATATCCCCTATATCTTATCAATTCTATAGATTTATATATGTATTTTGTATATGTCCTGATGATATAGGTTCAAGGTGTGTGTGTGTGTGTGTGTATATATATATATGCCTAATGACCTTTAAAATACTTAAGATCAACATAGATCTTAAAACTTTCGCATGTATTATGATGATGTACAAAAAATTGTATGGCTGGGAACAAAATCATGATCATCAATATGTATAAAAATATATTGTCACAATACATGAAATCTGTACAAATATATTAAGAGAAAATATAATGATGCTAACTAACAGTGTCTAAGGACTTCAACAAACCCATATTATACATATGTCTCTAAAAAATAATTGGGCAAAGTCCTTTAGTTAGAGGATTAGCAAGCATGTACTCAGTCTAAATGCTCTACCTCAATGTGACCTTTATGTATTACTTCCTTTATGGTCAGATATTTGACCTCCAAATGCTTAAACCCTGTGATGTTTTTATTGGTGTTACCGAATGTAATAGCAAGATTATCATTTATCACAATATAACTGAATGGATCTAATACTTGAATCAACCATAGATAACTCAAAAATCAAATTCCTAAGCCAAACAACCTATGAAACTCTGTATGCATAGTTAAGGAAGTTAAACACTTTTTTATGATATTGCACCATCTTCTAATATAAAATATACTATGATATAGACTTCTTGTCATTCAGACACAGGAAAATTCAAATATGTATAGCCAATAAGGTTTAAATTGTTAACTTTCCTAAATGTCAACGTATAATTCTTAGTTACTTTTGAGATATCTCAAAACTCGTTCAATTGCATTCAAGTGATCTATTCTTGGGTTAGTCAGATACCTACCTAATAGTTCAACAATAAATGTAATGTTCGGTTTAGCGCACATCTGAGCATACTTTTACCAACCACACGAGAATAAAGGTCATTTCTCATAGTCTTTCTCTCTGTATCATTATTCAGACATTTTGCCAAAGATATTCTCCTGACATGAGAAATAGGTACTACAACAGGTTTATAATTAGTAATATAAACCTTTGCAACACATGCTTAATGTATGCTTTTTATGAGAGACCTTACAAGTGTTGAGATCTGTTTTATAAATTTGAATACATAGGACAAAAAATGTCTCATCAAGGTCTTTCATTTTAAAATGCTTGGTTAAAAGCTACTTAACCTAATGCAACATGGTCAAATCATTTGATGTGAGAAAGATATCATCTATATATAGAAGTAGAAAGATAACTTTACTCCTCTTAACTTTATAATACAAGCATCTTTCAACTTTATTTTTCATAAAGTCAAATGAGATAACAATATCATCAAACTTAAGATACCATTATTTGGAGGCTTGTTTCAAACCATATATGGATTTATAGACCATGTCAGCTTTGTCTTGATTATAAAATCCTTCAGATTGTTCAATATAGACCTTTTTACAAAGATCTTCACTTAGAAAAGCAATTTTGACATCTATTTGATAATGAGCCACTATTGCCATAATCACTCAAAATGCATCCTTAGAGGATATATGAGAAATGATAACATTAAAGTCAACCCCTTCTCTTTAAGTGAATAATCTGGCAACTAACTAAGCTTTAGACTACTCAACTTTACCCTGAAAATCCTTTTTGGTCTTGTAAATCTATTTACATCTAATAGGCTTGCAGTTATGAGGTAAATCCATAAGCTCTTACACCTTATTATGCTTCATAGATTGCATTTTATACCTCATTGCATCCTATCACAAATCTGCATAATTTCTAGAAATAAAGTTTGTAAAAGTAATTGGTTTTGCTACATGTCTAATATAATAGTCTTATTCACCTAAATAGACTATATAATTAGATGAGATGGTAGATCTTCTCACTCTAGTGGATCTTCTTAATTGAATTGGTTCACAATGCTCTTGTACCTCAGGGACCTCAATTTGAACAAATATGAGTTCTTGTCCATGTATTGGTATGGTACTGAGATCTTGATCCACTACTTTTGACTGCATGAGTGAAGAATATGAAATAATTATAGTATCCACCCTTCTATCATTTAAAGAATGAGAATGACCACCCTTATTAAAATAAGATGGACTACCCTTATCATAAACATTATGCTCCAAAAGTTTAGTCATATGTGATTCCATTATTTTAACTCCTCCATCTTTACAACAAAATCTATATCCTTTAGAGTGGTTAGGATATCCAACAATATAGCAACGAGTAGAATGAGAATGCCACTTATCTTCATAAGGATTATACAAACATACCTTAGCAGAGTAGCCCCATACACGAAGATGATTGAGGCTAGGCTTCCACCCCTTCCATATTTCAAAAGGCATTTTAAATAATGGTTTACTTGGGACTCTATTAAGTATATATAAGGCAGTATTTATGACTTCATCCTAAAGGTAATCAAGTAATCATGCTTTGCATTAACTTTATCATGTCCTTTAAGGAGCGATTTTGCCTTTTGATCTCACTGTTTTGCTCAGGACTACTTGACATAGTAAACTGAGTCATTATTCTATATGATTCTAAATATTTTACAAACTGATCCATTTCTGTCACAATATTCACCTGTACGGTTAGATCTAATAATCTTAATTGACCTTCTCAATTGGTTCTTAACTTTAATCTTAAAGTTCTTGAAGTTCTTAAGAACCTTATAGTTTTCTTTAAGTAAGAACATATGTCCATAATGGGAATAGTCATCAATAAATATAAAAAATATATTGAATTACATAATATAACTATATAACGTCCACATATGATTTCTAATAAGCCAAAAGTACAAGTTGATCCATTTTTCTTTATTTTAGTCAACTTACTCCTATAATAGTGAACACATATTTGTAAATCATCATAATCTAGAGTTGGGAGAATGTCATCTGTGACTAACCTCTCAACTCTATCTCTAGAAATATGACCCAATATTTTGTACGACAATATGAATGACTTTTCCTTTATCAAAGTCTCTTTCTCGTAACTTGTTTGATAATATTCAAAGAAGCATATAACTCATTAGGGATAAGACATATTCTATATAATCTATATGATAACAAGGTAGAACCAATATGTTTTGTATTAAAAGATAACTTTACAACCAAATTTTCAAATACAAAACTATAACCTTCTTAGATCAAAATAGATGTAGAGATCGAATTCCATATGAAAGATAATATATAAAAGTGTCATATAACAGAGATCAAATTCCATATGAAAGACGATATATAAAAGTGTCATGTAACCCAAACTTGAACCCTATATTAAGGTTTAAACAAACATCCCCCATAGAGATTACATCAACTTCTTTTTTATTGTCCACCATTATTTTTTCCTCTTACCTATTCGACTTTCTCTTTTATATGCATCAATGTATTGTGGACGCACTATGATTAAATGCTCCACCATCTAGCCACCAAGAACTTGATGTGGCTAAAGTAAGATTAGATTTATGTATCATACAAGCCAAGGAGTTATCTAATTGCTTTTGCCTTTTTTTTCTAGGTTTTATATTTCTAGCATTCCAACTTCTTATATCCCTTCTTCTTACATAAAAGACACCTTAAACTCATTCTCTTTACAACATCCACATGAAATCTCCCAAAACTTGACCAATATCTACGTGTGGAGGAAATTTAGGTTTCTTACCTTTCAATTTATGAGGCTTTACATTTGTCTTCCCTTTAGTTATTATTAAGACTATACAAGTTGTATTCTTCAACTTATCTTCTTTAGCAACACAATGAGTGGTCAGTACATTTATGTCCCAAGCTTCATCACGAGAATTGTAAGTGGTAACCAGAATATCAAACTCTGATGGAAGTGTATTCAGAGCTTGGTGAACTATGCAAGCATAAGGAATACAGTAAAACCTCAATAAATGAATATTATTGGGACCTGAAAAATTATTATCTTATACGAAGTTATTAATTTATCGATAAATGAATATTTTATTAATTTATAGAATAATTTTTATTTTATACATTATATTTGTCAAATTAAACAATTAATTTTTTTCGTAACTAAGAAAAGAAAATAAATAAACAATTAATTAATGATGGTGCATTGTATCTAAGTTTATTAATCTTGTCAAA
>JANIHZ010000138.1:3503-25711 GCA_027478365.1 Erythroxylum rufum | reverse complement strand
AATAAATTAAAATTTAATAAATTAATTAAAATATAATTAATATTTATTTCTCAATATTTTTTACAAACCAACCACCACTATCAATAGTAATGATAATCATTTTTTTTAACTAACCATCATAATTATAATGATAATATATATTCTTATTTTTCACTATATTCATTCTCATTTCTATTACCATTTTCCGGTACAAACTATTAGCCCTTTAGTATTATTGTCATTCCAGATAAGAATTGGTTGAATATTTTATTGTAGCAATAAGCACATGTGATGTGGAAGTTAGGACATAATAAGTGACAACAAGTGGAACAACTTGGCAGCCTTTTTAATGATTTGTGTGTTTAGCTGGGGGAGGGTAGTTAAGCCTGAGCAGAAACGAATAACACTTTAATCATTTTTTTTTTCTTTCAAACGAAAAAGGATGGATTTATAATTATTAAAGACCTTATCTAACTACCGTTTACTTGTCCGCATGTTCATGTAAACCAAATTAAAGGGAATCCGATTTACAATGTAGCGAATATCTTAAACATCATGATTAACTAGTCCACGCTCCACTTTGTAAAGCTATAGTGAAAGCCACGATGATTGATGATACAACTTAATTAATAATGTCCATTAGTCGATGCCGGCACGTTACCATAAGACCAACTTGTAAGGTGGCAGGCATACTTTCAATTGTGGATGGAATTGTTTTTTGTTTTTTCTTCAAACGAAACGGAAAAAGGATGGATATATAATTGTTAAAGACCTTATCCAACCACCCTTGACTTGTCCATATGTTACATGTAAACCAAATTATTACCGGGAATCCGATATGTAATGTAGCGAGTATTTTAAACAACATCATTTGTCCACGACGTTAAAAATGATTCAGTTCTTTTCCTGTAAACCAAAAATGTCATCCTCATTTTTTTTAATAATCTAAATCAGATATTGGTAATTATAATTATGTTTGTTTAATGAAAGGTTGAGAATTGAGAATAAAGTTATCAGTATTATTTTGATTTTAAAAATTTATGATTATCACTTTTTCAAGAATTGTAATATATTTCATCAATAAACATTTTATAACTATTTGAAGCTTCAATATTATTCTTTCACACATTTTCTGTGGTTGAAATTATTTTTATGTCGCTTGCAAATTTCTTTTCAAGTTTTTCTTAATCCCCTTCACTAATTTTGAATTTTTGATGCCTTGTTGAAATTTTTTTAGATATATGGTTTCCAAGACCTATAATGTTATTTCTACTAAGGTGAACTATAATTTAACCATATATAGCTATCATAAACAGAATCTGGACTCCTTTCATTTATTTGTTTGAAACATATTTGAGCGGCCGGATATAAATTTTTGAATGCCTTGATTCTTATGTTTTCACTATATAAAATACTTAGACGAGAATAAATGTGGTGGAAGAAGAAGAACATAATTGAATGCATATTAATTATTTATTTTATGCCCCCAGGGCTACATGACGCCATAACTGTTCTTACTGCTATTCGCCATAGCCGCTGATCCAGCTGAAATAGGAGGACGCGGTGGTCGCACCTTAACAGGTGACGCCGGTAACTGAGGGGCACCTTGATCTTGGCGATTGTCTCTTTCCTCTGATGGCGCTTCTTCCAATAACTGAGGGGGATCCTGATCTTGGCAAGTGTCCTTTTCCGCTTCCGTTTTAGTGGTTTCCAGAGCTTCAGCGCTTTGACTTCCCATGTCTTCGTTTTGATTAACATTCACTAATTCCGAAAAGAAATGCCGAACAAAGGCAAGGCATGAGCACATCTTCGGAGCACCAAAGGATATACTAGTACTAGATGATTAAGTTCTGAAAAGATCAATAGCTGAAAGCCTATGGTAGATAACTAATACCAAAGACAAGGGAGGATCAATGATTATAAAATTAAGAAAGGAAAAACAAATAACGCGCAACTTATTGACTAATTAGATACTAATGAATTGGCAACTTGAAATAGGAGAAGTTTTAAATTTTAGTTCACAACTATAATTAAATATTATGGTATTTTATTACAATTTATCATAATCATATTTATACTAATTAAATTTTATTTCCCTTTCACATTCGATCTGGAGCACGTACTAAGGCTTATGTTACGTGTTAGATGTAGTATCAGAGAGGTTACGTGATCAAGTGGTTAAAAATGAAGTGTTTTTTTAAGTTTTTATCTATAAGGATTTCGAGGTTTACAATATGTTTTTTCGGTTTTTTCACGCATATGGATGCATGAAAGTTAGTTACATATGGTTAGCTCGAAAAATTGGCTTGAATCTCGCCAAAAATTGCCTGCCACCAAAGGAAAGGAGACAACGTCGAGCGCGTGGGGTCCACACGCTCGATATCGCTATAGTACCACCTTCGCGTGTTGCCAACCAATCAGTGACACGTGGACCATTAGATTCGGGAGGCATGTGGCGCATATGTTGCGCTCGTCAAATACGTCACAAAAACCAATTGGCGGTATCGGTGCAGCTGCATGCATCACACATGCTAGCCACCTATCCCATCATATGGCGCCCGTGGGTGAGGACATATGGCACCCGCGGGTGAGGACGCGTGCAATACACGCACCAACAGTGGTTAAGGCACGTCGGTGTGCATGCGAAGCTAGCATCGCACACATCTGACACTTCCAAAGGCACGTCAGGTGTGGGCGCTTTTAATGCACACGCCTCAGGCACACGCGCAACCCTGATGTTAGTACACAGTAACATGCTGACATCAGTGCTACAATGACTGCTGACGACAACATGACGTTAGCACCAGAAAAAAAGAAAAAAGAAGAAGAAAAATTCAGAATCCCTGTGAAAGTGCCTTGGGGTGTTTTGGATCAGTTTCCGAGTTGGGGGAATTCATAAAGTGATTTTTTTTGGATTAATTACATTGATAATATCACTACAAAAAAAAGGATTTAAAGAATTCTAAAACCTTTTTTTAGTGAAATTTTATGCTTTGAACTTCACATGAGGGAGACACTTAAGTTTTTCGCATCTCATGTGATAGGTTTGGTGCCTGATAATGCACAATAGTCGCTCTGATTGATTTGTTTTATGATAAAAGTCTTAAATAAAGTTTAATGATAATGTTTTCAACACTACTATGTGATAATTTGATTGTGCATTCGATTTTTTGCATTTATTGATGTTACATTTTCATATAGTATATGTGCACACAGAATGTGAGGATAATATAAGGATGTATCCCGTATGCTTGTGGTCTTTTTGGGTACTAATAAGATTTTAGTCACCATAGTGGCATTTCAAGTCAGTATTTGAATTATTCTGCTTGCATGTAAGGGGTGTCTTTGGTCTCATGTTCAATTATTCTGCCTACAGGTGTTGGCCTTATATAAGATTTTGAGATGTGCATAAAGGTATTAAATGGAGGAAAGTCATTACTTGAATGATCTATTTGCCCACAGGTGGTAGTGTTATAATAGTTAATGGTATGTACTCTGATCGATGGCTTGGCTGTTCTAGACACATGACATGTGAAATATCACATTTCAATTATATTGAAAGAAAAGACGGAGGTAATGTCTTCTTCGCTGACAAAAATAAAGCAAAGGTCACTAGAATTGGTAAAATTGGTGATTCTGTCTCCACCTTCATTAATAAAGGTTATCCTTGTTTTGACCTCTTACACTTCCAAACTCTGTATCTCTCGTCATGCTCAATTCTTGGAAAATGTCTTTCTTTTTGATACCTATTCTCCTCCTACCTCCTTATATAGTCTTCAACCTCCTGCCCATTCCTCCAACTCCACTACTTGCTTCTCCTCATCGCGTTCTCATCTAATGATCACTTGCTTGCTTGATCACCCTCGTATTCCTTAAACCTTCTCCGACTTCATTACTTTCTCTACTATCACCAAAAATCCATCCATTTCTGCCCTACTTTCTTCACCTAAGCTAATAAATTTTTATATTGACAATAGAACTTGATCGATGAGTTAAATGCTTTCCATTATAATTACGCCCTGTCTTTCGTTCCACCATCTTCTAATGCTAATATTGTCATATATAAATGAGTTTTCGCACCAAAAGAAAACTTGATGGTACTATTTACTGTAACAAAGCTTATCTAGTTCCCAAGGGGTATTTTTAAGCTTAAGGTATTATTATACTAATACCTATAGTCCTTTCATCAAAAACAGAGCAAGCTCATTGCCACTAGCCCTCGTGAGCTTAAAGGGGATTGATAATATGTGCAAAATATTTCCTATACTTTAAGGATAAACATCTCATCTATTCATAATTTTGTTTTGATTTATTTCTATCCTATACATACTCTCTTTATCTTCAAACATGTATAAATTCATTATACACATCTTCCCATAATAATACAAGATACAATTACAATTCACAAATTTAATCATTCAGTTTGGTGTGATTTGACTAAGATTCAAAATTTACTTCAGTAACTATTTGATAGAAGCGTTTATTTCATATGACACTGATAATTGTGAATACACCTTCTTTATACGATATGAAGTTATGACTCTAGTTATAGTCGCCAAATTTAGTTTTGATAATCACCTTTCTACCTACTCTAATTCACTCAGATGTAGCTTAAATGTCTTATCATTTCAAAATATTTTCCATAAAATATAACATTTTGTCCCAAAATTGTGATGGGAGTGATGAAAAGATTTTTAAAGAGATTCAATTTTTTGTATCATAGATTAGGGTTAATTAAAAAAAACCTAAACTTTCGTCAAATTTTTAATTATGGCCTGAACTTTAAAAAGTAGCAATAAAATGTCTAAACTTTCAATATTTTTCAATTTTAGCCTGAAGTTAGTACCTTCGTTATCTTTGATGACGTGACAGTGCCATGTGTACAGAGACCCTTATTAATTGGATACGTCAGAGTAATTAGCAGAAGTGGGTTAAATTATTGAAACAACAAGAGTAAATTATATATGTCGATCCTCCCTCCTCCTAGATGCATGAAATTCCTAAGTTAATCGACATTGTTTCATCCATCCTCCCAGATGCATGACATTCTTTTATCCCTCCTCCCAGACACACGAAATCCCTAAGTATTTCGATGCCTTGTTTGATGAACATGCATGATGCTAATGTTACATTTTATATTTTGCATTGAGTTTAATTGACTTTATTTGAGTTATTGTTTAAATTTACAATTGGAGCTCCTTCTACAATTATTGGACGTGAGAGGAGAAGACTGATTTGTACTATGAACTGAATGAAATTGATGTTTAAGGTGATCCAAGGTGATGTGCTGAGGACTACTTTGCCCTATTTCGACATATGTGTGGCAAAAATCCCCTATCAATTCTCTTCTCCTCTTATGTTCAAGTTGCTAAATCACCAAACCTCATTCAGGTGTGTTTAAATATGTTCAAGTGTGTTTTGATCAAAATTATATGGTGGTAAAATACAGTTTGTATTAGTACAATTTATTTGATTATATTGTCATAATTTGATTGATTAGGCTTGGCACCTGAAATTTCAGAGGATTAATACCATCTTATTAAAAAGGTAGTTGCAATTAGAAAGCATTTTGAGAGGAACAGGAAACATAAGGATTCTAAGTTTTGTTTGGTCCTTGTGGAGAGCAGGATTCACAGACTGGCTCACAACTACAAGAAAACAAAGAAACTTCCACCTGTAATTGTGACAAGGATTCTAAGTTTTGTTTTCATCTTTTATACAAATCAGTAATACAATCTCTATTGAGTTCTCTACCATTAAAAATCAATGGAATGGATGAGGAGATGATAGCAAGTATTGAAGGTTGTTGGGCATGAGTAGGAATTAAGCGAATGGTGAAAAAGTTTCTTTGGTAGAAGTTATCTCCCTAAAGAAGTGCAAGTTCTTTATTATGGAGCAAGCCATATAGTAAAAAGGAAGACAAAGCTCTAAAACCTAAATATAGAGTAACCAAGAAGAGAGATAAGCAAATATTAAGTTATTTAAGTTATTAAGAAGTGGATATCTATAGCTTGACAATATCCTAATAAGAGAGTGATGATTATGAGGAAGGATGGAGTATGTGTCCAAGAGTAAAAAAGTGGAGAATGATCATATCCCTATCTTAGAGGATGTAAGTGACAATGGTGCCTTCAGAGGCCTAAAGAGGAAAGGATGTTGGTCAACCAGAGGGTATTAAACTTACATTTGGGAGAGGAAGATGTAAATGAGTAATGAAAAAATCTCTTTCATACTAGATGTGTCACTAAGAATTGGGTATTTAATATAATCTTAAATGGAAGAAGTTATGCGAATATAACTAATATAAAGTTGGTAAAGAAGTTGAGGCTACCAACTATGAGATACCTTAAACCATATACTTACAATGGTTGAATAAGAATGGGATGGTTAGGGTAAGAAAATAACTACTGATTTCTTTCTCAACTGAGAGGTATATGGACGAAAATGTTGTACGATATGGTTCCTATACAAGCGAGACACATTTCTTTTGAGATGTGTTAGGAAATTGGACAACAGAGTCATGTATGATGAGTATAAAAATAAACATTCTTTTACCATGAATGAAAAATTGGTCATCCTTACTTTTATTATCATAAAAGAAAGTTTATAAAAATCAATGCAAGATTTGTCATAGTGAGTAAGAGAAATTAAGGGAAAAGAAATAAGAGCAAACATTGGAGAAAACATAAAACACTTTGCCAAAGCAAAAATAAGAGATAAATACAAAGATAAAGTATAAGTTTAGTAGTCTGAGTAAGGGATGTGAGAGATGCATAGTTGGCCAAGCGTTATATGCTTTTTCTTATTTATAAAAAAGTCTTTCCTTTCTTATGATATTGATGCTAATGCTACTTTACCTAGTAGTTTTGTGCATTTTTTGGTAGAAATTTGAGGATCTTTTTTAAGAGGATATTTTAAGTAGATTAGCCCTTGTGAGATGGATTGACTACTAAATTGATTTTACTTCAAAAACTTAGATTTCAAACTGACCAATGGATATAATAAACTTGGTATAGACAAAAGAGATGTATAAGCAAGTAGATGAACTCTTGGAGAATGTGAGAGGAAACTTAAGCTTATGTTTTGTTCCTATTTTGTTAGTACCAATGAAGGATGGATAATGGAGAATGTTGGATTATTGCACTATCAATAAAATCATTGTACAGTATAGATACTATATTTTTTGATTAGATGATATGCTTGATGAGTTATTTGATATGCTTGATGAGTTATTTGATATATGTTTATTCTCAAAGATTGATTTAAAATCTAGGTATGAAAGAAATTAGCATTATAGAAGGAGATGGATGAAAAACTACCTTTAAACCTAAACATGAATTGTATGAATGGTTAGTAATGTCTTTTGATTTGACTAATACACCTAGCACTTTCATAAGGTCGATGAACTATCATGTTTAGCATGAGTTTTTAGGTAATTTTGTAATTATGTACTTTGATGATATTCTAATCTATAAAATTAGACCTTAGATGAACATGCTGAGCATTTATAAAAGGTTTTGCATGTGCTTAAGCAATAAAAGTTGTATGCAAATTTGAAGAAGTGTACTTTTTGTAGTAATTAGGTTATATTTCTTAGTTATGTGGTAAGTGAAAATAGAATAAAGGTAGACATGGAGAAAGTGAGAACTATTAGAGAGTTGTCAACACCTAAATTTGTTAGTGATGTTAAGAGTTTCTATAGGTTGGCTGGTTTTTATTGGTGATTTGTTAAATGCTTTAGCATATGCAATGCACCTTTAACAGAGATAGTAAAAGAAAGTGTAGGATTTAAGTGAAGTAAATATCAAAAGAGAGTCTTTAATCTATTGAAAGATAAGTTCAGTATAACTCCTTTGTTTGCTTTATCTAACTTTTTCAACAGCTTTAAGAGAAGTATGATGCTTCAAGTGTAGGAATTCGGTCTATTTTGATAAAAATAGAAATTTAATATCATAATTTAATGAGAAGTTTAATGTAATAACTTTAAATTGCCTTAACTCAAAATACAAATATCTATACATTGGTGAGAGCCTTGGAGACTTGGCAACATTACTTATGCACTAAGGTGTTTTGATGCATATGGACTATGAGTTTTTGAAATATAGCCAAGGTCAAATTAAGCTGATTAAGAAACATACCAACTGTATAAAGTTTATTGAGACTTTTCCTTATGCGTTAAAAGTAAAAGTAGGTTAAGGAAAATATAGTAGTTAATACATTTTCTAAGATACATGCATTATTGAGTATTATGCATACTAAATTATGGGTTCTGAGTTTATTAGAGATGTGTATACTGATGATCATGATTTTGATAATATGTTTAAAGCATGTGTGGATTGTGTATTTGGAAAGTTCTATAGGTATTAAGGGTTTTTATTTATAGAGACTATCCTTACGTTTTTATCATCTTCCTTTAAATTTGATTGATAGAGACTTTATTATTAAAATCAATTATCAATCATCGTTGTTATCAAGGTTGAGAGTGAAGAGCAAGGATGGATCATTTTCTAATAAAATGGCTTAAGAAAAGAACTTTATAAAATAATAAAATAATATTTGGAATCTAGGAAAGGAGTCAAATTATGATAGGCCACTTAAAATGTTTAAAAATTCTCTCAAGCTTTTATCACCTTTAAAGCATCAAGCCTAAATGTCTAAATTTAGAAAACTTGTCATGTCTTGTTCCATCTAAATGTATGTTTTTGTCTACTAAATATATCAAGTATTTTATGAGTAGTTTCATTTTTCGTATTGGTTTGTTTTGTTTGGGATTTTTTTCATTTAGGTTTATTTTTAGTTATCTTTGATAATTAAACAAAAAGAATTTCATTATATTTCAAGCATTAAATTATCACTTCATACTTGTTCTTTCTTTTTAAGCTTTATGATACGACTTTAGGTATCTTTGTCATTTCTTAAACCCTAATGTAAATCTGAAAAAATCTAAGACATTTTCACTTTTAATTTTTTAACTTGTTAACACACTTATAATGTTACTTATTTTAAACTTAGAAATTTACAGAAGCTTTAAAGACCTTAGTAATCATTTAGATGGGTGAAATATAGTGTTTAACATTTTTCTAGGTTATACACAAGCATCAAATGTTACATATGCTAAAAATCTTGATAAGATAGTAAATTTAAACCAATAAAGTTCATCTTCACACAAATACATTTTTTTTTAAAAAAGAGGCATTTCATCAAACACCTTATAGGCATCAAACAATCATCCCAACGTCACAACCAAATTCACATTTTTTTTCTTCTATCATTGACATTTCTACCTTAATGTTCTTATCCATTCACAAAACACCAAAACATACGAAATAAATCAAAGACACAAACAAATCAAATAAACACAAACATCTACGATAAACATGCATACCTCCACGAAAATGCAACAATGGTTGGAGAAGAGGACGAGCTTCAGACGCAGCACAATATGACCACAACGCCGATGACACACGACGAACGGGAGAGCAGAAATTGTCGGAGGAGAAGACGCAGCATTCCTTATTTTCTTGTAGTGTAATGCTATGGAAAATCAATGTAATATAATCTTACTATAGATAACTTGTACCCATAATTTTGTGTGTGGGAATGAAAATTCAGAGTACAACTCCTATAAGATGTCTTAATTTTGAGAGAAGGATACCGTAATATCCACAGAAGTGAAACCCCGCAAGTTGAAGCTACAACAACGAAATGCAGACTACTAATCAATTTTGAAAAATAACAACAAAACTGAAAGAACATAAGAACTGAGCACCCAAAACCAAGTAGATGCTTATGAATCGAACGACAATACGATGTTTTCAGTGCTAATCTAGTTTTTATAGCAGCTCTGCTCTCCTGTAAATTCAACAATTTTTGTCAATGAGAACACCAGTGAACTACTACTTGCGAGTAATCCTTGGAGATTCATTGATAAAGCGACTGCATAATTAACGAGTCGGAGGAGAAACAGAAATGAACAAATTGCATGTAGGTTGGTTCCTTTTCAATTTGAACTACTCTAAGTTCTAAATAGTTTCCACCATACTAAGAGAAACATCACGCTTATAGGGAATTTCTATTCCATAATTGTAGAAGATCGGATCCTGTGATATAATAAGTGAAAAATGAATAATTTTATTTGAAATAGAGAAACTTTACAAAAGATTAACTAGACAGCCAACGGCAGTCCTCAGACTAATATATTACAATCAGTACAAGATTTTCACTAAACTATGGGAAGAAGGGATATTGATCAACACAGTATCCACTAGATCTCCATTAGACAATCGATCTTCAACAAGTTACACGCTCCGCCAAGGCCGAATTCTTGTGTTGACCCTCTTTCTTGTAATACTTAGGGATTTCTTGCATTTGGGAGGAGGGACGAAAGAATGTCGAAATACTTACAGATTTCGTGCATCTGGGACGAGGGATGAAAGAAGGTCGAAGTTTGGGAGGAGGGAAGAAAGAATGTTGAAGTCTGGGAGGAGGGACAAAAAAATGTTGAAAAACCTAGTTTTTATAAAATTTCTACTGTAATTATTACTAAAGCAACAAATTTTATAAAATTTCTACTGTAATTATTACTAAAGCAATGAAAATTCAACTCATCGTTTTTCAAGAAATTAGTCCTTTTTATCAAATTTTTTATTTAACTTCTCTTGTACAACATAATATTTTAATAAATCTTGTCTAATAAAAATAACATTAAATACAAAATATATACTAAGTTATAAAGGATAAAAGTTAGTACCGCTTGTTATACAAATTATAATCAAAGATACATTTTACTATTTAGAATTTTTTTAAAAAATTGGACTTAAACTCTTGAATATATAATGTGTGGGAATTAATTTCTAATTCATACTTTTTCGAAAACATAACTTTTAAAAAAAAGTTGTGTATCTGTCGTCATTTTTATGCATTAAAAGTCTCAGTAATGTTGACGATAAATATATAATAATCCAAAGCATGATTCAACAACCATTGACTTGTCCGTACTATAATTCATGTAAGCCCAAGGACGTCCACTTTATAAGGATGTTTACATTCTTCAGGATTTCCATTGATCAGCTATCATAAACATCTCAGCAGAAAAGGAAGCACAATAATTGACCAAATGGATGGCTCAAAAAATGAAGAAACAGAAAATAAAAGGCCGATCACCGATGAGCACGAGGGCACGATCAGAAAGGATGATCAGGAATTCATCAAAAATGAAAAGACTGCAGTTGCTGTAGTTGAAGCGGATCCGCCGTCGCCACTTTGTATGTCACGTTGTGAGGGTAAGTCCTCTAGTGAAAGAATCTCTTATGGAGTTATGTTGTCAGACCCAACCCACAAAAATGAAAAGACTGCACTTGTTGAAGGTGTAACGGATGCGCCGCCCAAGCCAAAGCAGAAAGGTCCTAGAAAACCTTCGTCTTCTGGAAGAATGCGATTGTCTCTGTTGGGCGTTCCTTCAGCTGTGTAAATGACGAGTGTGACCAAAGATGGAGTTTTATTGTATTAATTTCTTCGTACTAATGACTTCGTCCAAGCCCTTTTACTTACCAAGGATTAATACATAATGACTAAAGACCGTACCCAAATCACCATTGGCTTGTCGGTATTATGCATATAGTTCTTGTAAGTTTAGGGAGATACACTTTATAATGATTTTTACATTATTAATTAGTTTTTTCCTATGTTCAGATATTGATGCTCACATAAGCCTGCCAGCGATGATAAGCGTCACGAAAGACGGAGTCTGCTTTTTCTTCAAACAATGATTTATTATGGATGGAGATATAATAATTAAGGAACTTGTCCATAGTATGCATATAGTTCTTCCTCATTAATATCTTTCCTCAATTTTAATATATAAAATATATAAAAAAGAACATATCACTAAATAAGATGAATGACATTGACTCGTTCCAACGTTACTTTTTCAAGGACGAAGACCAAAGGTATCATGATCTTTTATATAATAAAGTTATCATCAATAGAGCTATCTTACTATCCAGTCTTTCTTTAATAGTAATCTTGCAAGGTAGTCATGATAATATGCTTTAAGAAAGCTCATTCCCTATCATTCCATGTGAATGCCACATTGCCAATCGTAAGTTCTGGATAACAAGCAAAAACCTATTCATATGAAATTAGACAATGACTAAGAGTACTTGAAAACTACAAACCAAGCTTCGATCACACTAGTAGCATACAAACAACTTGGTATATAGCCCATAACCGAGCAAGAAAAGGGAATTTGGACTCGATCGTCACGAATGATGAAAGGAAAGGACGGAATACACGGTTTGCAGAACTGTGAGGAGCAGCAAGAAGACAGCAGCTAAAAATGATATTAATGCCCACGGACCGTTGAAGTAGTCATGTCTCAGTTTTGCCTTCCATACATTCCATTCCCTACCACAGTACTTGTTCACCTTTACATATATTTCTGAGTAGAATGATCTTTCATGGTAAAGCCTAACATTGTCAAGAAGTCTATTGAACATGCTTGCTACCACTTCATCATCCCCCAACCAATTGTCGATAATTCCACTGCGGCAGAGCAATTCCACATCCTTATTAGAGTTTACGAGGCAATCCATGAACATAGTATAGTCAATGGCATGATATATATCGTCTTTCCAGAATTGCTCATAAGCAATTAGGTTTCTTAGCAGAGACTCTGTTCTATCCTCAATTGTTAATTTCGGAATTTCCAAGACCCCCTTTGCAAATTTTATATCGAATATACTGCATCCCTCTGCCTCTGCCCTTTTGAACTTGATTCCTGCTTCATGAAGCTCTGTGGCACATCGTATGTGAGCTTCTGCATCATCTTCTTTACTTGCTTCTTTTCTACATATTAAGCCGCAATCGATGGACAACTTGATTCCTGCTTCATGGAGCTCTGTGGCACATCGTATGTGAGCTTTTGCATCATTGGTTCTTTGCTTTTCCTGGTCTGTCATGTTCAGGTAAGTCTTCACTCCTTGCGGAGAAGGAAGCCAATTGTCGTGCATTAACCCCAACAAATGACGGGCTGGAACTTTTCGCAAATTATGTTCTTCTGTTCGTTTGTAGCCCGGGCCCGGAAGTATCCTGAAGAATTGGAAGATCATGTCCACAAGGTTGCTCTCTTCGTTTGGTAATAAAGTCATATCAAACAACTCTTGTAATATGAAGAACGGAAGCTGATTCTCAAGTAAAAGTAGGTCATGTTTAAGTGAATATAAAGTCATTTCCGATCTGAAAATGGGGTCGTCATCTTCAGTGCTCACGTTTTCTGCTACACCCTTACGAATTAGCTCCACAATAAAGCACGAATCAACTAGCATTGTTTCCAAGAAGTCGTCAGGCCGTCTTTCTTCTAACAATCTTTCCCGTCTTTCTTCTAAAAATCGTTCCTCATAACTATTCTTAGCTCTTTTGTTTAATTTGCTGAGAGCCTCAACATACTTTGCAATGCTACTCTCGTCTTTTCGTTGAAGAAGAAGTTTGAGATAACGAAACTTGTGCTCTTCCATGGCAGCTAAATGATCTTTCCCTCGGTGGTATGGACCGATTGAAATTATGTCAGGTTCATAGGCTTCATTCTTAACTCTTCGCAGATGATTAGGCACTCTTAGTAAAATTCGATCTGATGGCGTTGAAGGTAGGTGATTGAGCACGTTCTCTATATTAGTGACGATCTCGTTCATGTCAGACATGGCTTTGTCTTTTACAGGGTCATAAACGCCTAAATAAGATTAAGACGGTAACACTTAAAAGGCAGCAGATGCAGTTCCAACGGAATTTAATAAGCTTGGAGACACAGCACCAGTCTATATTACTCAGTTTTAGGTGTAGGTATAGAAAAATTGAAGGCAAGAAGATTGGATCATCTAATAGGTGTGAGGGAAGAAATCCCATACTTTTTGTCACCTTCCTAGATCGGGAAAATTTTGGAAAAACAGACAAAAACATATCAGTGATATATCAGAAGAGCTAATTAACGCAGAAGAGGCTGTCGTTTGACTCAAGGATATGTAGCCACCAAAACTTGATCATCAATACATGTAAAAGAGTGTGATGAGAAACTTGGAAAATTCTAAAGCAGAAAGAAAGAAGAGTAACTTACCTTAAGACGTATATTCCTATGTGGAGCTTGTTTCTTTCCGGTCTCGCTCACTTCAAATCATTTCTGTGTAAATAAGGTTCATTACCAGACTATTTATACTCGTTAAACGAGTAGATCGTATGTATTACAAAGCCGAGAGTATCATTCTTTGTCAATTATTCTAACAGAAGATGATCGAAATACTATTCCTATATTATGCCCCTGACAAAATAAAAATATATAACGATATTATAATACCACGCTTGCTCACAAGGATGGATATATAATTATTAAAGACCTTATCTAACTACCATTGACTTGTCCATATGTTCATGTAAACCAAATTACAGGGAGTATTTCAAACATCATCATTAGTCCAGGCACTACTTGTGCAGCTGAAAATGATTCAGTTCTTTTCTTGTAAGCCAAAAATGTCATCCTAATTTTTTTCTAATCTAATTTCTATTTCAACGTTTACAAAAATCATAATTTATTACGTATTAAAAATTTCAATGATGTTGACGGTAAGTATCTAACAATCAAAAGTCTGATTCAACAACCATTGACTTGTCCGTATTATGCACATTTGATTGCTGCAAGCCCAAGGACATCCGCTTTATGAGGATGTCAGGATTTCCACCGTTGATCAGCAAACATAGGCATCTAGGCAGAAAACGAAGAATAATAATTGAGCGAATGGATGGCTAAAAAAAATGAACCGATCACTTATAAATTATACAGTATATATTGCTAAATTATTTTATAATTTGTCAAATTTTCAAACTTTTTTTAATAAATTTAAAAATTAATCGAAACAATATCCAATATGAATAGGAAAAATTTCGAGGGTTACAGAATCTACAAGAGGTAAACCGCAAGTTCATCTACACCTTTTAAAGGTCTCTCAAATCTCTCTTCACAATGATGTTATAGATAGCTTTGTTTTATGCCTTTATTTTAAGGTGTTTTCTCTTATCTTTAAGTTTTTAACCCAAAATACAAAATTGATTCTAAAACTTGCAAATTTAACACCTAATATGTTATAGCCCTGGGAAAGCAAAAAAGGACCTCATATATTATCTCTTTTTGTTTTTTATAAGACTCAAGAGTGAGTCTTATTTTGTTCTTTATGAAAATTAAGAATGAACCTTATTTATTCTTCATGTGAATAAGCTTTCGGCAAATGCCCTGCCTGCTTTTCCCCAGGCCAACCCTCAGTGTGACCAGCGATGGAGTATTATTGTATTTCTTCATACTAGTGACTTCGTCCAAGTCCTTTTATTTACCAGGATGAATATATAATGATTAATAAGTTGAGAAACCAGGTTGAGATCTGATCCCGACCGCAGCGGAATAATCACGAAACTTTTTCGTGACTTTTGATTTCTCGAAAATCAAGATTTATTTAATTCTATAAAATGATTAACACAAATCATAATAAAGCAAAATTTAATCCGTACCTTATTCCGAAGCTTAATCTTTGTTTTGTCGTATCCCTCAAACTGTTCTCAAAACTGATCCGTTTCAACCATCGTAGCCGCACAAGTGTCCGGCCTTTAACGGCATCCACATAACAGGTTGAGAGAACTCTGTAACTCTTACAGAGAGGGTTAAGCAAGAAGTGACGTGGAACGTGTTGCGGATGATTTCCAAGAATGGGTTGCGCGCCAAAAGTCCAAACGAAAGAGTTCGCAGATTTGATGGGCTTCAAATAGTCAACAGTTTTTTTTTCAAACTCTATTGTTTTAATTATTTGCGTTTTAGGGTTTGGGACCTATTTAAACTCTTTTCTACATTATTTTGGGGACTTTTGGAAAAAACTTCATATTTTAGGGATTCTCTCAATTGAATTCAGGTTTCGGATTGAAACTTGTGTGTTTACGCTTTACTCGCTGCGTCAGTTGGTATCAGAGCCTGGTTGATTCTGATGGCAGGAAGAGGGAGCGGCGGTTCTAGCGACGGTGATCGTAGAACTGAGGCGATAGGGGATGTCGATCGAAGGTTTCAAGCGTTGGAGGATCGTATTAATAATATTAATGAGCGAATTGACCAACATTTTCGGGAACTTGCTGATTAGATTGCAAACCTGGCAATCGCGGGTAATAGGAATAGGAATGGCGGTAGGAATCGTGTGGAAGAACGACCTATCAACGAACCTGTTCTTGAAGAAGATTCAGATTCAGATGATGATATGGTAGGCCAAAGATGGCGTGGGCGTCGGAACCATGATCGTAACAACCTTGACTACAAATTGAAGGTGGATATTTCTTATTTCTATGGCAGCATGAATATTGAAGATTTCTTAGATTGACTTGCAGAGGTAGAAAGATTCTTTGACTACATGGACATCCTAGAGGAAAAGAAGGTTAAGGTGGTTGCTTGCAGATTGAAAAGTGGGGCTTCTGCTTGGTGGGAGAGAGTTCAAGAGCGAAGAGTTCGTGTTGGAAAAAGAAAAATCACTAGCTGGGAGAAGATGAAGAGGTTGCTAAGGGCAGAATATCTTCATCCTGACTATGAGCAACTCCTGTTCCAACAATACCAGAGGTGTCGTCAAGACAACAGGATCGTGAATGAGTACACTGTCGAGTTTATGAGGTTGGCTGAACGTAATAACCTGAGGGAGACTGGGGATCAACAAGTCACAAGGTTTTTAGGTGGATTGAAGCTAGCGATTAAAGAAAAGATTGGTGTACAAGTTTTAAGATCCTTGACTGCAGCCAAAAATATAGCTTTGAGGGCTGAGATGATGCTACAGGAGAATAGTAGATCTTGAGATTCCTCTTGCAGAAGCTATAATGAGTAATCCAGAACCTCTTTTGAAAATAATAAAAATGTGTAGAAGGATGATGCGCAAAAAGAGCAGAAGGCCACGGGTAAGCAGAAGGATGATGGGCAGAACAAACAGTCATGAGGAAATAATCCATATGCTAAACCAATCCCGGGTAAATGCTTCAAGTGTAATCAGCAAGGGCATAGATCCAGTGACTGTCTTCGCAGAAAAACCATTAATATGGTTGATCAAGAGGAGGATGAAGTAGTCTGCAAACCCGATGGTGAAGATGATGAGTATGAAACAGAGGACGATAATGTTGCAAGAAATTATGTCGTGAGAAAGTTGATGCTGACTTCTAAGCCGGAAGAACACTCACAGCGGCATAAGATGTTTCGAAGTAGGTGCACTATTAGTGGCAGGCTGTTTAATATTATCATTGATAATGGTAACTGTGAGAATATAGTAGGCAAGGATGCTGTTGAGAATTTGAGACTACGAGTTAAGAAGCACCCACATCCATACAAAATTGGATAGATTTGGTCTGGTGAGGAAATTGAAGTGAAGGAGCGCTGTAAGATTCCTTTCTCTATCAGCAAATATTCTGATGAAGTTTACTGCGATATTGTCAATATGGATGCTTGTCACATGCTTCTCAGTAGACCTTGGCAGTTTGATGTTAACGCCCAACATGCTGGCAGAGATAACATCTACAAGGTGGAGAAAGGCGGGGTTAAATTTACTTTGCTGCCAACGAAAGAGAGTGGTCATGCCAAAGCTTCTAAAGTGGAGAGGCGAACCCTTTTTACAGTTTCCACTACTATGAAGGGGTTTGAAGCTGAGTTGAGGGAGATAAAAGAAGTGCATGTTGTAGTTGTCAAACATGTGCTATTGGCTAGTGAAAAAGAGAAGAATGCAGTACAAATTCCTGGAGCTGTGAAACTGTTGCCAACAGAATTTGGTGATTTGATGCCAGAGGAGTTACCACCTGGGTTGCCACCTTTACGAGATATTCAACATCAAATTGATCTGATTCTTGGCGCTAGTCTGCCTAATTCTGAAGGAGAAGGTAGAGGATTTGCTGCCACTACAAGAGTTAAGACATTTAGTGACAATTTTTGTATGACTAACTATTATTTCGTCACAAATACGAAGTTTTTTTGTGACAAGATAATTGATTGACACTATTGTTTAAATTAATTATGATGATTTATTTTTTTGTCACTAATACAATAGTAATTGTGACAATTTAGTATCTTTCACAATTAAGTTGTCACTATTAGTATATTAATAGTGTCAAATTTTCTTTTATCACTAAGTTTTGTCATTAAAAGCCTATCTAATTTGGTGCCAAAATAATTTTGGTGGGAATAAATTGTAATTATGACAAAACATATGATAGCAACTAATATTTTCTATTTGTTGTAACAAAACATAGTTTGGTCACTAATATTTTTTTCTGTTTGTTACGAAACGGTTAATCGTCACATAATATTTTACTTGTTGTGAAATTTTTTTTTCAATAAATATTCAATTAATTAGTGTCTACTTCATATTGTCACAATAACCAAACTATAACTACGGTCATAACTATTCGTAATTTAGTGACAATTTTTTGTGACTAACTATTTTTGTCATCACAAATACGATATTTTTTAGTGTTAAGACAATTGATTGACACTATTATTTGGATTATCTGTGATGATTTATATTTTTTTACTAATACAATGGTAATTGTGACAATTTAATATCTTTCACAATTAAATTGTCACTATTAATATATTAATAGTGTTAAAATTTATTTTATCACTAAGTTTTGTCGTAAAAGCCTATGAAATTTGGTGTCAAAATAATTTTGGCGGGAGTTAATTATATTTGTGACAAAACATATGTTGGTAACTAATATTTTCTATTTGTAGTAACAAAACATAGTTTGGTCACTAATATTTTTTTTCGTATTGTGACGAAACGATTTATCGTCATACAATATTTTACTTGTTTTGACAAAAACTTTTGTCAATAAATATTCAATCAATTAGTGTCTACTTAATATTGTCATAATCACCAAACTATAACTATGGTCACTACCATTTGTAATTTAGTGGTAATTTTTTGTGCCTAAGTATTATTTCGTCACAGATACGAGGTTTGTTGTGACAAAACAATTTATTGATACTATTGTTTGGATTAACTGTGATGATTTATTTTTGTGTCACTAATACAATAGAAATTGTGACAATTTAGTATCTTCACAATTAAATTGTCACTATTAATATATTAATATTGTCAAATTTTCTTTTATCAGTAAGTTTTGTTATTAAAAGCCTATGTACTTGTTACGACGAAAACTTTTGTCAATAAAAATTCAATTAGTTAGTGCCTACTTTCCTTTTTTATGAAAGAAAATAATAAAAAAAAGGAAGGGGGAGAGGTTGCTAAATTGTGAGATCACAAGTATTCATTTTAGAGTAATTAGGTTGTAAGGTTATGATTGTTTAAGTTGGGTAGAAGTGATTTTGTAGCTTGTGGGAGTGTTTTTTTAAAAGTTCTTTTATTTTTGGTAGACTAAATTGAGTAGACGTAAATGTTAAGTATTATTTTAAATAGAAAGGAGAAAGAAGATTAAATCATATGAATTTGTGTATCTATTAGAAGGTATTGCATTTTCATAATCTTAATAACAAATGACTAGTTGAATAAACAAAGAGAATGACTATTGTGAGATTTAATTATTAAGGTGATGGAGTCAATTAAAGGTCTTAAGTCTATTGTGAATAGTAAGTTAGAGGATGAAGTTATGGGGGAGGGATAAAATGGTATTTCCCTCATATGACATTGTATTTCTTATTCAAATGTGGAATCGATAGTACTAAAATAGCAAATGAAATCACCTGTGCCACTTGTGTTGTTCCAACTCTATTCCAGCTCATCTCATACACACATTTATGTACGTCCTTTAAAATGGGCGTTTCACTCTTCCTATTATAATTTTTTAATAAAAAATTCTAATTTATAATATAATTTTAAAAATAATTAAAATTCTCAATGCATCATCATAATAATCACAAGCTAATAGTATAAGACATTCCCTTGGCGCCATTGCCAAGCATAGTACATTGATAACTTTAATCTAAAAAGGAAAATCAGTATCAGTAGTGGGATTGTTGAAATTGGGTTTCACTTCTTAAAGCTTCCCCTCACACCAGGACAAGGCTTGGAGGTATTAGCGGCATAAGAGGCGTGGAGATTCACGAGCTTGTCCTCTTCAAACGGAATCATTGGGTGTCTCGCTTTGTGGTGGATCTGCATCGTTTTGCTATCCAGCGCCGTTGCTTTGCAGTGGGGACACTCCAACTTGGTGTGCCCACCCTTTTCCTGCCCAGTTCGATCAACCTGCCTAGCCTTCCCTCCTCCTCTGTTTGTCATTGCCACATCTACCTTCACCGCGACCTCCTTCGCCGTGTGCCTCCAGTTCTTCGTTCAACTTCCAATCGACTCTTCTTGATAGGTAATCTACTCTCTCTCAGACCTCATTTAGAAATTAGGGCTTTCTCTAAGAGTTTGCTTCTTATCTGAGGGACTCTTCGTGAGATTCTAGTGTTTCCATAGGATTTTCGATCTTCTTCCATTCAGCTGTACTCAACAGGTAATCTTATCCTTCTTTGACAATTTTTGAGATTAGGGTTTTTAAATTTCTAAGAATTTCTGCAATTCTGGAGATGAATAGGGACTCTTCGTGGGCTTGACTCTTTAGTGACATTCGGAAGAGGAAGATGAGAGCTCAGATTCTCAGCTGTACTCAACAGGTAAGAATCTCCCCCTCTATCATCTTTTTGAAATTAGGGTTTTGAATCTCTAAGAAAATTCTTCAATTCCAGAGATGATAGGGGACTCTTCATGGGCTTGACTCATCGATGACAGTCGAAAGAGGAAGATGAGTACTTAGGTAAGTTCCTTTTCATGAACTAGTCTATTTCTTCTTCCTTTGATCTGTTTTGTTGAAAACTGGAAATCTGATATGATATCTCTGGACATGAATTGCTTCCTTATATGTTTACAAGGATTGCAAGATCTTCCCCGAAAGAGAGGATTAAGATAGCCCAGTCTTAATTATTCATATTGTTATTGGTGGTGGGTTTGTTTTCCCCTGTGTTTTCAATTAGGAATATAAGATAACTTGCACTTCTTGCAGATAACTTGTTGGTCATAAAGGATGTAATTGAAATTGCTGACTTCGGTCTTATATGAGAAATAAATTCTTAACCACCATATATTGAGTATGCCTCAACACAATGGTATGTTATCTTTCCCTTATTCTTTTAACTTTGTTCCAATTTTAGTATTACAGTCATTATGAAGTCATACTAAGGTTCCTCTGTGGATATGATAGGTATTAGCCACCTAAAGTTCTGCTTCAGTCATTCGTGTATGATTGTAAAGTTGGTTAGTAGCAGATCAGTTATGTTCTACATTTTATGAATTAATGTAACTGTATTACATATGTATCACATATTCTAATGAGTACATAACTTTGTAGTAGATATATGGGCAATGGGTGCTATTATGGCCGAGCTACTCACTTTTTGACCTCTTTTTGGGGGTACTAGGTATAGGTCTTTCTCATTTCTGTGATTTTGCTGCATGTTTAGTTTACCTTTTACTCATTATCTATCATGGTTAATTTTGTAGTAAGGATGATGAGATCTACAAAATATGCAGTGTAATAGGCAATCCAACTGAGGATTCTTAGGTTGATGGACTTGATCTTGCAAGAGCTATAAACTACCAATTTCCACAGGTCAAATTGTTTGTATCCATGTCATATAAGAAGCATGTTTAAATATATTTGGTTATTAATGTTTGATTAATTTGGAAAATTGAGGAGTATTTCTTAATGTTGTTTGTTCTTAATAGTTGTAGTTCTGTAAAGTTTTTTTCCTCGGCAGAACGGTAAACTCAAAAACAAACGCATGCCATTTTAAGAATTCTGGGTGCTTTTGTATTTACAGTTTATATATTTTGAATGAATAAGATGTAAGACGACTTTGAATGTTATTTTGTTGTATTTTGCTGGTGTAATCATTTATGTCCTAATACCATCTGCAAGTAATGATGCAATCAACCTTATTACGGTCAGTACTATTTGCAGTAGGTTTAGTCTTGTATTATTTTGTCCCTTCTTTTGTACAAGTTCATGTATGCTTTCCCTTTGTCATTAGTCCTTCCCTATATTTCTGGATATGCAGTCACTTTTTTTAGAGATCCCTACAAAAGGCCTACAGCTGGAGAGGATGTGAAGGAAGATTGCCCAAAGGATGTGACAAACATGAACACATTAGTGATAAATTTATTGTAACATATAATCTTTATTTA